>JAYKAV010002825.1:403143-500968 GCA_035582835.1 Phoebastria nigripes
TTCTGTTTTGTTTGGGGTTTTTGTGTTTGGGTTTTTTTGTTGGTTTGGGTTTTTTTCTGCAACGACTCTAACCAGGAGGGCTCTAAGGAGACACGGGACTTGCAGTCTCCAGATGTACTCTTATCTAAAGCACCTGATACATGTGTGACTAAAAATACTTGGGTAGCCCACGGCTAAAAATATCCTCTCTCCCCAGAAGCAGAACCTTAACATTTGTGTTGCCCTGTGATTTCCCTTGAAGAGGGTGTTCCTTGAAGACTTTACTCCCCTGGGTCTAAAATAGCAGCCCCTTTAAAGGAATAAACAAGACTAAGTTGAGTAGTGTCTGGGGTAAAAATATGAGAGCTTGAGTCATGGTTCTAGTTCATGCAAACCTCCTAGTAAAATCCTGAGGAGCTTTGCCTCAAATATCTAGAGTGCCTTGTTGTATTGGTTTCACATTCAGCTGTTAAAACTGTGGACCTAAGCAAGCCTCTTTGTCCCCAAATTTATAGGCTGGTGGATTTAAATTTGATCCCACATCTCATTAGCTTCAAGCTAATGAGCATAACTGAAGGTCTTGGAAAACTTATTTACACTGCATTATTTGTAATTGCTGATAAATCCCTTGAAAAGGGACATCTGTTCCATATGCCTGGTGGGAATCAGAAAGTAACATACTTTATATGTAGGTAAATCACAGGATATTAATAGATCTCGAGAAAGAACTGGCTGTTGAGGGGTGGGGTGGAGGGAAAGAGTGGGCTGGTGAGATGCAATGAGAGCTTAACCAAGAAAACTTAGAAATCATCGCTAATTGCTGCTTCATGGACTCAGTGCTGCACACAGATCTCCTGCTCCTGCACCCCTTAAAGACGTGGCATGTGCGTGGCTGGGCAGCTCTGAAATGGAGAAGATGCTGACTGCAGCCTCTGGCAAGTGCCTCGTAACCTAGGCAGTGCAAGCAAAGTGCTGGTCTTACGGGACAACTGGGTTGAGGTTGGGGTTTTATCTGGGAAGTAGGGCAAGGTAGGAAGGTGGCTACTTGCGTTGTCATTTTCCCTCTGGCATAAACTGGTATATGCAGATCCCTTGGGTCTGAGCCTATCTACAGGTTGTCCAGATACCCCATATAGTGAAAGCATATAGCTTTTGAGAGGAACCGAGGAGATAAATCCATACCAGCGTGACCAGCCATAGCCAGCCCTCCCCCACAGGCCCAGATTTTTCCCCTCTCCAACGTGAAAAGTCTTCTGGCACCACCTGACACCTGGGGACTAGAAATGTCCCACATCCCATGCTGTTGTGAAGACCAGAGACTGCTCCACAATTAATGCTCCACCTTCAAGCTGTGGAAACTATTCTTGCTGCCAATTCTAACATTTTTAAATTCCCACTCGTCCAAGAACCCTTGAATTTGGCCATGTGAGCCCACCAACACCACTTCACGACATGATCCCATGTTCTCCTTCATCAGAAATATCCCCTTTTMCACCCAGGAAGGGAGAAGGTTTCTTCAGTTAAACTTTGACAAACAGCTTGTTGAAACACCCCCATTCAAGATTTAGTGCTTAGTGTAGCAATTGCAATTCTGGTTCCTGTTTTTATTATGTTGTTTTGATTGGATTTTTAATTTTCCTTAATATGTACTTCCAGGCCCTTCAATCTCTAAATCGTCTATAAGGGCGTCTGCCACCCAGAATGATATGAGTAGACGATCAGTATGTCAATGTCTTTCTGGAGCCATTTACCATTGGAAGGGAAACATGCTTCAGTATGAGAAAAACCAACAACCGGCTTTTAGTGTCTTGCTCTGTGGCAATCAATCCTTTTACACTCCAAAATATATATATATATATATGAAGGTTTAATATTCTCCATCTGTTAAAACTCCAGAGCTGCAGCAAAAGGCTCCTATACTTCATACTGAAACAGTAACAAACCGTTGTCTTGTAAGCTGTACAAAAAAACCAAACCAAACCAAACCAAAAAACCCCAGAAAAACCCAAAAATGAAAAAAACCCCCACACCTAAAAAACCTCACATCACCCGAAGGGGATGCTGTGACTAAGTGTGTGTTATACTCATGAAAGCCAAAGGCAAAGGGCTATTAGTGTACACTTGAGATCACTTAGAGAAGCCCATGGGGAAATGCTCTAGTATTACTGCCAAAGTAACACACAAAGAAACTATGTCTCTGAATACCCTGAAGGGATGAAAAAATGTTTAATAAATGAGTTATTTCCAGAGGTCAAATATTAACGATTTGTGTGTGTGTTTTCTGTTGAAATTTCATTTTCTTTGTTCCAGCCTGGACAGGGAAAAATATCAGGAGGCGAAACTTTGATTAAAATAAACGAATCAACACAGAGCTGCGTGCCCGGGTAAAGCTAACGCATGAGATTATAGAGTGCGACAGCTGCAATATTAATAAGGCGAAGAAGAGGAAAAAAAGTGATAGAAACGTCACAGACTGATCTTATTTGGCTTGATCGTTTCTGCATTATCTCTAGGAAAGAAGCCAGGAGAACTGGACAAGGGATGATCTCTATTGTTCTGGATATTCTTATTTTCTGTTTCTCTGGTATGATTCAGCAGAGATGGGGGGGGCGGGGAGCGCAATTAAATAAAAAAAAAATCAAAGAAGAGCTAATCCTGGAGAGAGAAGAATGTGAGAACAGACGGTAAAAGTGAGGTCGAGGAGAAAGAGAGGAAGGCTGGAGGCTGGAGATATTCAGGATGACAGGCAGATAGCAGAGGAGGAGAGAGGGATGCTGCATCTGAGTGGAATGACTTCGCAGAGCTCATCTTGAGGAATCCTTCCTCTTTGTGGTGCAAGCTATGTCCGTGCTAAGTTACAGCTGCAAGATTTGTGGCCACAGAGGGCTAACTGGCAAGGTCTCCCCGTACACTTGGCGCCGCTTGGCAATTTGTAATAATGAGATTCATTAGCGCTATATGCTCTGCTGGAAATACTTCCAAAGGTTTAATCGGAGCCGCACAAATGACTATTTACTTAGGTAGCACTTCATTAGCTGCTCCTGACCTGCTGTGTAATATGGTATAAATTACTAGCTGGTGTTGCCAGCATCACACCCAAACTGGCTGTCTTGTTCATTGTACCACACTGCTGGTGATCAGCTAAAGGGGATTCTGTTTCCAAGCTGAAAAGATACCACACCTGGCAAAAAAAATCCTAAAAGCGCACACCATTTCAATTACCAGACACAAAATTGCTGGCCTATGTAAAAGAGAGTGGTATGTGCCAGAGAGCAAACTAAGCTTGCTATGCACGGCATGACATTTTTCACAAGTCTTATGAATCAGCAGAGCGCACACAATACAACTGCTCTTCGCTGTCCCCCTCCCTTCATCCCTTTTGGTTTTGTCCATTTTCTTCATGGAGGTTCCTTTTGACAGCACCAAGATCTGAGGTGCTGAGAGCAGGGAGAAAAAACAGGTCAGGCAAGATGCTCTTTGGTTTGCAAGAGTCTGAGATGCAGAGCTTGGACCTGTGCTGTTACGGGGACCTGGGACCCAGATTGGTTTGATGGTGGGGAGCAGAGGCAGGTGTCAACATCCCATCGTTTCTCTATGCTCCTTTAGTCTCAGCAGCTCAGCTTCAAAAGATGCCAGTCTCAGCCGTTGCAGCCACACTCGCGCTGCAATCACGCTACAATACACAACGAGCTGTTTTATACCAACAGGTTAAAACTGAATGTCAAGCCATCTATGTTTTACTTCTCTGCTGAAATGCAGCTGTCCCTGTGTCTCTGTGTGTGTGTGTAGCTAACAGTCCGTGGTCCCAGCATGAGAATCATGGCACATTTTTTGTCTTTTAAATTGCAAGGCAAAGGGTGGGGAGGAAGGGTCTTTACATGAAGATTTGGGCCAAGACAAGTAGAAACTCCAAATCTTGCAAATTGCTTTCTGTGGGATTTCTAATGCCTAATAACACACAGTCTTCTGAAACTACTGAAATATGAAGACACAATCACAGCCTTTGTTATGAATTAAACCTATGAAATACAGGTGAAAATTTTCAGCTAATGATGATGCAGACAGCAATCTTCCCTCCCTTGAATCCACAGGGAGACCCATCCCGTAGTGGCAGGGGGCTGGTGGACAGACAGGTACTAGACCTGCAGTCCTCATGGGCTGCCTTGTCAGCAGGGTCCATGGGTAAGGTCTATGTGCTCCAGCAATTCATGGATCCCTTAACCTTTACATGAGGGCAGGATCAGAGAGGGCTGTGAAATCCTGATGTGTATTGAGTGATTTTCCCCATAGCACCAGTTAATCACCCCAGCTTTAGACATAACTACTCAAGCATAGGAGTCAAACATTTCCTGAGGCTTTTCCATCCCAATAGCAATTTTGCTTTACACTCATTAGCTGGATGAGAGGAGACCACAGGACAGCCACAACCTGTCACATAACTCTTTAGGCTGCTTCGCTTAGCTCTCAAGACCTGTATTTCCATACTATTTACACAGCACCTTTTACACTGTTTGAGTGCAGCATAGTCCCTGACAACCCTCATTTTACAGGGGAGAGAACTGAGTCACAGAAACCTAAACCCTATCTGAAAGACTCAGGGAACTGGGAACATCTGGAATGGCATATTCAAAGCCCCAAAGCAGAAAAGTGGCCAAGCACTTTTAAAAGCTGTAGGAYGCTGGTTCTTGTTAGTATCTTTTAAATTCGTGCTCCTCTGGCTTCAAATTTACTTCAAGTCGAGTACCATGGAGGATGATACTTGCAAACAGAAGTAATCCAAACATAAAGCAAAATTATTTTCTAAAAAAAAGGTAGATATGGCAGCAAAAAGTGATGCAACCATGGCTAAGATGAACACTATCAGTGTAGGCTGTCAGGGTTATTTTCCCTGTTCTTGATTCAAAATTCCAGAAGATCCTAAATGGGCACCACATCATGCCATAAAGGTGTGCCACCAACCTAGATTCTCCCCTTGCACAATAAATCAGGATACTTCCAATGCAGGCTACTGACTACAGCAATACTGAATCACACCAGAGAGAAATCTGGGATGCAGACACAGATGGCAAATGWTGCGTGCTCAATATCCATAACAAACTACTGGGATTTCTCTCAAGCTTTGGTCAGACCAGTACAATCCTAGACTTGACCGGGAAAAGAACTGATCACCACTTTCAACCCAGAGAATCCCTGAAGCTGCCACACATCACCTAGCACCTTTCGAGGGATTCCCAGGGATCTTTATAGTTCATGTCTGCCTCAAACCCGCAAAATATCAAAGGATTTAGCAATATAAAGAAGCAGAGCATCCCACCCCTTGAAAGCCTTCCTACGTTTGATAAGCCATCTTCTTCTCCCCCCGTCTCTTTCTCATCTCACAAACGTATTTCCCAAGATTCTTCATTCAGTCAGAGCACTGCTACATGCACAGTCTTTTATGCAAATTATTTTGTTTATTTTTATGATGTATGCAAATGAAGTCTTTACTCTGAACATTCTTTATGATGCTATAAATGTAAGAATAGATCTTGAATTAGCCCTTTTCATTGTCAGAGTGGCACTAAAACCAGCTGAGAGATTCAGAGGCTTAAATGTGTAAGCAGTCGGGTATAAAACAACTTTTATATCTTGTAAAAATTAAGGGTCTGGGCTGAGGTACTTGAGTATTAAAACAAGATCTCTAAGAAGTTAGAAAAATTGCATGGTTTTCAGAGCTAAACTAAGATTAAGACAAGAAATCAGTGAGTGAAGCAACCTGTGGTTTAACAACCTCTTTCTTTCTAGTATTCCGTTTCCTATATTAACCGGGAACTTCCAATGGCAGCTAAAGATGGCAATTACCTATTTCAGTAGGAACTGGATAAACTGGATGATGTTGTACCATTTTTGTTCTGCCTTATACATTCAATTTTCTGTATTTTCACATGCTTAGCTTGTACCCAATAGCCCACGCTACTCTAAAAATAGAGTGACTTGGTAAATACATCATCAGATAACCTCCACTTTTACATAATGGGGACAAAAGGAGGTGCAAAGGTAGGGAGGAATCAGAAATAGGGAAGAACTGGAATAACAGGATCAGATGAGGTGGATCAGAGGCCAAGGACTGCCAGGGAAGGGGGAGCTCTGGGGTAAACACATGCTTGACTTTGCCTTTAATTGTGTGTAACTCAGGCTGCTACTGAACTGCATTTTTTTCCCCCACTTAATCTGACTGTCCTCTTCATGGAAAGATGGCAATTAAACCCCAGCCTTATCCCATAGAGAAGGATATAAATTCCTGCAATTGGGATAGGGAAGTACAAAGAGAGAGGCACTCAGGAGAAAACTTTCAAGTCACAGTATGGGATGAATAAGCCACATTCTTTCCAGCAGATATTATAGGCTTAACAAGTGCTTTTTTGGTGAATGGAGTAAAAGGGTGAAGGACATGCTAGCAGTTGCACAGTAGCATTTTCCACGGTTAAAAAAAATCTGTAAATTTATAGATATAGATAACTATTTCCTCTAACTCTACTGATTTACAGTAGAATGTGGAAATGTAAAGATGAGTTCATTCAAAACTTCCCCTCCATTCATGGACCCATAAGAGCACTGTTGATGGATATTTTCATAATATGAACATTCTTAAATCCACTAATATGGGAAAACAAGAAACTTAACTGCTCTAATTGTCTTGAGGAAGTACAATTCTACTATATTTTTGTATCACTGGTGTTTTTCATGAACACAATATAAAAAATTAGCCTAACATATGTAGCAAGGAATAGGAGGGATGAAGGGAATCTTTTTATATAAACTTTGTTCTCAAACTGTTTGAAGTAGCCAGGAAAGCTCTGTGAAGACAGAATTGATGGGCTGTGCTTAGGCTTTAATTGCACATACCAGCCGGGATAAAACTGATGCTAAAACTGGAAAACTGTTTGCTGTGGGAACAGGTTTAACACACAGTAAGAAGGAGAGTATAGAGCAGGCTTGACAAGGGAAAGGACTTTAAAGAGCTGTATAAAAATGTCCATGTTGACATGGTGCCATGGTGTCTCCCTATGTCACTTTCAAGGAGTAAATATAAACCAAATCTCCTCTGAGGAGACTTGATCTCCCTGTCAGATGTGCAGTTGGCAGAAATTTGCCTTTACATGTTGATAAAGTCAACCTGAATACAGTGCTGTAGGCTCCAAGATTCTAAAATGAAAAAAAAAAAAAAAGAAAAAAAAAGCAAGGCTTATGCATACAGTAATTCTAGACCTTTCTGCCCCAGTATGTTCAGATTTTCATCTCTGCTTCCACTGGACCACAGCATTACAATTTCCTGGAAACATCGGTTTTCTTTGAAGCAGCCCAAGTCATGCTGCCTTCTGTCTTGCTCAGCAGAACTCAACATGCTCCTTCTGATCTTCCCAAATAACATCCTTTGCCCACTGGCTGTCATTAGAAATTCATTAAGATTAATTCAGACTTGACTGTGTAACCAGTTCCTGCCTCTTACTTCCCTAACCCAGGAGAAGAGATTAACGTATCTTTGGTCACAGAGTAGTCGCTTCTGGGGCCAGCCCTAGAGAAGGTCCCCTCGRTAATCTCCTGTCCATGTTTACACTGCTGGCCCCCAAGCTGTCTGCTCACGTGCTTACGTCACGTCTACGCTGTACATCCCACAGCATCCTACCACGCAGGACAGAAATCCCACGGCACTGAACAGTGAAGTGAAGAGGCCAAAGATCTGCTGGGAAGAGTCTCATGGGATAAGATCCTAGAGGGAAGAAGGGCTCAAGAAAGCTGTTTAATATTCAAGGAACACCTCCTCCAAGCTCAAGAGAGCTTCCAGCCCAGTGAATAAGAAGTTAGCTTAGGAAATGATGTTTTGTTGATGGAGAATAAAAGCACAGTGAGGCAAAGCATCTTATTCAATATCTTTCTGTGCCAGGAACTGACCTGAACTCAGATCCAGATTATTTCTGTAGTGATGAGGAATCTTTCTTCCCTAGACCTCCAACTCCCCTACAATGAAAAACAAAACAAAACAAAACAAAACTATTCAGCCTAAGATTTCTATACAGCTAGACAGCCATTCTACCAATGTTATAATGGAAAATAAGAGTGAAGAGTTTGCCTGCCGAACTACATCTCTGAGCTTGTAGTACAGCTGCCTGCAGTAACCTCTTTGATACTCTTAAATTCTTCTGTTCAGAGTCCAAATGTGGACATTTCCATGAATATATCTGCCACATCCACAATGGCAGTTACAAAAGAAAAGAAAATCATATTGTATAGAAAGCATGGAACTGAGAATAATGCTGAAAGTAGCACAATGCCATTATATCATTTAACGAGATGCCCTCACCTTGAATATTGTGTTCAAGTTTGGCTGTATTGCCTCAAAAATGAAATGAAACGAAATGAAGTGCAATGAAATAAAATACAGTAGGTAGAAGGGGAGGAGGAGGCAGGAATAGGCAAAGGAAATGATCAGAAGCCTGGGAGGACTTGCGAACAAAGCAAGAGAGAAGAGAAGAGAAGAACAAGCTATTTCATTTTGAGCAAGAGCACGACAGAATTGTGATTTGGATAGGGAAAGTCGTGCAAGTAAGAGAGAGAGGGGAAGGAGAGGGGGAAGGGAAGCTGGGAGAGCTAAGACAGCACAGCACAGCACTGAGAGAGGAAAACAGAAAAGGAGAGATGATCATTTTGTGTCATAGACTACTGAGTAGATTTCCTAAATTACAGCTTATGCTTTTGTTTTGCGAAGGTTTGAAAACTTCTTGTCTCTCTGCATCTTAAATAAGCAGGTGAGACAGATGGAAGATGTTTTACAAGTGTGAATTCTTCTTATAAGAAAAGCCAAATGAAATTAATGAAATGAAATTAATGGTGAGGAAGAGAAGCATCTATCTAATGTACATGGCTACGTTGTTCACAGACATCAAGGGCTGAAATAAAGTTTTATTACAAATAATAATATAGCATCATGAGACACACAACTAACCTGAAGACTTCTGGCCACAAGATCTCCCAGAATTCCTACTAGCCTTTTGTAAGTATCAGAAAAAAAGCTGTCTTCCTAGGCCATGCAACTAAATTTTATCTTTTGCTGCTGCAGCCTGTTACAGTATTGCAAGAGTTTAAGGAAAGACCTCACACAGGTACAGATCACCACATCACAGAACACCCCCTAAAGCCTTTAATGTCTTCAGCCAAGATCTACAGCAAGCTGCTGGGTGTAGAGGGCTAGGAAAAGCCAATGCACCACAGATGAGTTTAGGGGGATTTAAGTGATTCCTAGGCTTTGCAGAAGACCATCTGATCAGAACTGAACGCTTCACCCTTAATGCACACAGAATAATAAAGCCTTGGGGCTGGGAGCATATATGTGATGTGGAAAAGCATAACCAAATCTTTGTGACAGACTCCTTTTTAATCCGGCCTTTTCATGTTCCCACTGCTCCTGTCACCTCTGCTAATCAACATGTTCTGATTGTACGGGCCATGCTGAGGACATGGCTGATACTTCAGCCATAGGATTCACGCTTGTTTCTGTTGTATGACCTCTGGAGTTCACCTCCACAACAGTCATCCATTGACTTATGAACCTGAACCTGTGATAATGTCATAATCAAAATACAATTTTTCAGCTCTGAAAGTAATCAGTTATGCACAAGTTAGAGTACTTCAAATGTCTGAAGATGTGCTTTGACATACTTGACTTTTGCTGTACGTTATATTGTCAGACATCATCAGTGTGGCTGGCTTTCTCCTACAGTGCTAATCCTGCTCGTTGGTGGCAGTTCAGGCTTTTCATATTGGGATCACCCCTTGGGAAGGCATTAGACTTACATCTTCCCTTCATCCCCCTTTCCCCAAGCTGGGCTCAGTGGCAAGAAAGCTGGAGCTGGAAGAAGGACACTGGGAGTTTAATAAACTTTTCTGCTACAGGACTATTATGGTTATACTTACAGTGCTAAAAAATGTCTACTCTGGGATTTTGACTACATGGTACAGAGTAGCTGTATCTACCCTGTCCTGGACTGGGTCCTCTGAAATGGATCAGCAGGGTCCATGGGTCATAGCGTGTGGCTCTGGACTTACCAAGGTGCCTCTGTAGCTCTAAGATATAATTATCGAGTTTTTTGTGTTGGTTGGTTTTTTTCACATCAAAGCAGACTAAAACAAGTGAAAACTTTGCTGCTGCCCACCAGAGTGGGGTTTTATGGCACGATTGTACAAGGATGGATTATATGCCTTGACATTGGAGGTTGACAGTGCGAGTCTGGTGGAGTGTCGGAGGGCTCTGTATGGTGCAAGGAGCTAAACCTGGTGTGTTTCCATTCAGACAGAGGTGATTCATCCCACAAACATCCAGGTTTCATTTTGGAGTGGACTAGTTGGTTCACTCAAAAAAAAAAAACAGCGACAGAGAATTAGTATTTATGCAATGTGGAGGATCATGGGACCAAGATGTGGGAGTTATTTGACAATGTAGATGTATCTTCTGTGGTTGCCTTTGTTTATTCCTCCATCCTTTATCTCATACAGCTACTTACAATGCAAGCTTTCTGAAGCAGGAACAAATTCTCCCTATGGATTTGGGTAATGCCTAGTATGAGAGGTCTGTGATCTCAGCTAAAAGTTACTGTCATACCAATATCAACACTGCATCTTATATATGGAAGAATCTCACAGAACATTCTAATTTTAAGTGATTTACATAGACTGGGATTGTTCTGTCTACTCCTGAAATGCCGCAGTCTCTCGGGGAGAAGGTACTGGCCTATAAAGAGTATACAGACGCTGCATGAGGGAATTGGGATTGAGTAGTGATCTCTCTCTCTCTCTCAGAAACTTGTTCCTCAACTGCCTGCACTTAAAGGAATTTAAAATGCAGACCATAAAATAGATGCTAAGTAAGAAAACCAGCAGTCTGCGGAATAGGTTGCACACACTCTACAAAAAGCTATTGAGGGAGAAATATTGTCATAAATTGTGTTAAGTACAGTGTGTTGAGTCAGAAGCGCAGTTTTGATGAAAATTACAATAGCAGTTTGAAGGCAAACCATTTTGTGTCTTGTACAATGCCAAGCAGTTCATGCAAGGCCTGCTTGATGGACCTGGCAGCAGCAATTACTGGTGTTTTACTCTCCCACAACCATTCCCCAGGAGATGCACCCCCACTGGAAGAAATTTGGCCCAGTTTGAACGAAGTGGATATTAAAATCATACCCACTGATTACAAAGAATCTTTGGGTCACTCTTTGCCCTCATTCCTCCCAACTTGCTCAGGTTTGGACCCAAAACCTCTTGCTCCTGACCCTGCCTCTCTGTGTTCACTTTATGGCAACCTACTTCACGGCTGCCTGTTTTTAAGTTACCATTAACAGAGCATAATGCCAGCACCCATCCCTCCCCGTGAATACAGTAGGTGACATAAATGCTCACCAGTTGGTTGGGTTTGGACCTTTCTAGGCTGGACTGTTCTCCATGACATCAAAGCAGGACTTCCATGGCTTTCAAGAGAGGCAGAGTTTTGCACACATAGGTAAAAATAAATGAATAAAACAGCTGGCTTAAACCGGCCTGAAAATATACCAGCTCAGCCTCAAACTGGATTTGCTTCCCTGTGCTGTATTGATGATAAGCGGAAAATATTTAGAGCAATTTGCAGTTTAAAGGTAGGGAGCTTAGCAAGCTCAGAGCTTCTCAAATACAGAGAGAATTGATTTTTCCCAAAAATAGCTGATGGGGAATTTCTCTGCCATTTATACAGCTCTCGTGCCAGATGACTGCCTCTAGCTTGACGTAGGTAATCTGCTAAGGAAAGGAGGAATAGAGGTGTGACAACATATGGCTCTGTTGTGTTGTTTCAGCAGTGTCAGCATCTCACTGTAAATGCAGCAACCATCACTTCAGGGTTCATCCCCATGTTTCAGTCCTCCCATTGTCCATACTGCTGGGTTCACTCCCAGGCCAGAAGCAACTAGTCCCTTCCCACAGACACACTGGTGAGCTTCAAGGTGATCGTTTGAACCCTGTACGGAGTAGGGATATGGATCACACCAGGGGATGCTTCCTAAAGCAGGTCAGAAAAAGGGACATAGAAAAGTTTTTTTTGGAGGCTCTGATATAAAAGAAAGGTCATGTTGACTCAGCAGCTCCTAGCAGATTCCTGGATGTCACCTTCCTTCAATACTGAGAACATCATCGATTCAGCATACTAGTTTTGGAGACCAAAAGCAAAAAATGAACTTAAACCAAATGCAACTGTATTCTTCTTTTGATTCTGATTCAAGAATAAACTACATCTAAATAAAATCTAATTTGGGACTACAGGCTCCTTTTAATCACCAATATTCTTGCCATCAAATCAGTGACTGATTTTTCTTCATGAGGACAAAACTGGGGCTGCTAGTAAGTTTTCTGGCCCTTTGGTGGGAGGAAGCTTTTACCCTGAAGTACTGCCCAAACACATTTTGCATTGGACCATAATCCTCATTCAAGTCTTTTTGTTTTTCCTTAAACTGACAGATCAATACAGAGAATTCAGAAGCTGGTAAAAAAAAAAAATGTGCAAGCAGGTTTCTGAATCATAATGCATAAGACATGTGTTTGCCCCCTGAGCAGCAGACAGCGAGGATAGAATTGGCAGATCTTTTTCTTCTTCATGCACTCTAACTTTGCCAAAAGCAAGCTGACAGGGAAGCTGAGAGAACAGAGAAAATTTCTCAGGTTTCAGAGCAAAGGATGGCCTGCAGCTTAGCCCTAGCTTACAGATAGTATGTAAGCGTAATGCTAGTCGTATTAGGAAGGCCAGACTAGTCCAGAATATCACCTTCCTTGGGGCTGCTGTACGAATGAAATGTGAATACCATCTTGTCTTTGAACCGTGGGTGCACAAATCTGAGACCCACGGGAGAATGAGCAACGGCCCTCCTCTGAAAGGAGTGACTTCACCTTCTGCTGCTAAGCAGTCCTTAGCAAAGGAGAACGCATGAAATGAGGATGTCATGCAGGACCAATATGCCCTAGCCCTAGCCCAGACAATTTAGGGATTAGCCCTGTAGCTTTCCTAATGCAATTCCCCAACATAGGAGCCAATGCTGTGACAATGGAGGACAGGACAATGGAGGAGGATGACAACAGATGAACTTTTATCGCCTGTGGCAAGTCCTAAATTCTCCTAACATACCCCATAAGCAAGGAGGAAGGGGACAGATCCTGCATGACATCCTGCTCTAGGGTTTAACCTTGTGAAACCAACTCTGTAGCTTTCTCATTTTTTCTGCAGATTAATGGTATTTTCCATGGAGGAACTGGACCAGTTTGCMCTGATGTCAGGAGAAAATATCCCAATTAACTCTTTAAAAGTAGCTACTGCTTCTGAAGGCCTGAAAGGAGCAATATCACTGTCACAAAGCAGAATTGTGAAGTCTCAAAGCTGGTCTATGGCTTGGGAGATTTTGACTATGGTGTTTGTTCCACCAAAACCAAGTATAAATCCCATGAGAGATGTTTTGAAGGTGGCGTGTTTCATTTTGTGTGTCTGTGTGTATACTACCCATGGCGGGTTTAGACAACCAGAATAAAGGCTGAGAAAGGGTATGACCAATCTTTATAAATAAAGCGGGGGAGTAAACAGCAGGGAGGGAGACAGGCTAGTTAAACTAACTGAAAAAGTTGTCACAAGGACAAACGCTTGTAAACTGGCCATAAAGACGTACAGACTGGAAATGAGAAGGCGGCTGTCAACATAAGAGTTGTGAAGCTCTGGAACAGCCAGAGTGGGAAGTGGTGTGGGAAGGAACAAACTGATGGGTGTGAAGATAGAAACTGATGCATTTATGTTCCTAAATAATGAATAGATAGTGCTGGTTGTATGGACTAAGTATCAACGAGCTCTCCTCTTCCAGCTAGCACGCAAACTTTGAGGACACAAGCATGGTTTCATTTTTTAAATTGGCTTACTTTCAACAGTTTTTCTCCTCCAATCAATAAATAAATACCTCCATAAATAATAAATTTGAGGTGGAGAAAAACAAAACAAAAATAAAAGCATCTAGAAAAATTAGAGAATGAACCATCTTCTAACCCTAGAAGAACTAGGAACTCAATTGCAAAGAAAGCCCACCATGCACAAGGACTGCATGTCCCTGAAGCCCTGACTGTGAATTTTCATCTGTCCTTACAACTAGAAACTAAGTACATTAACAAACTGTATAGTGTACACAGATCAAACCCACTGACATGTGACAGACATATGACAAATATTTGGTTCAGTTGGGAAAACAGTAAGAAATTGAGATTTCTTTTCCTGTTTTTTCCCTCAGAAGGAAGTCCTTAAAAACAATCGAGGCAAGTTCCACAAAAAGGAATGTTCTTAGAAAAAGACTGACGCACTTATGTTTATTTTTAATAGATCTGGAAGACCTAGGAAATTTCAGAGAATAGAAAAGTAAAAGCAAATAACACAACCTCATTTTACGCTGTAAATGGTGTAATGAGATGAATACTGGAATACTGCTGTCCTTTAGGGGGGGAAAAAAAAAAAAAGAAAATAAAAACTAGATAGTGGGTGGGAAAGATAAACAAATATTATTTTAAAGCTGAAGGAAAAGCTTTAAGGAGACAGACTCAAAGAGCTAAATCCGTTTCCTAGGATAGCTTTCTGTTCCAGAAAAAAGCAGAATAGGTTAAGGTATGTGCCTGGGAGTATGACAGAATACTGTGCCACACTAGGGACTAGTGCCTCTGGATCTGTATCCAGGCCCCATTTTCTCATCTCTGTTTACTTATAACACTCAGTTTGATGAGTACTGTGATGTACTGCTTTGCTCTAAATAGCAACAACCTGATCCTGCTTGCAGCAGCACCTTCATGCTGGCTATATCTTGAACAGTTTCTATGTCCTTTGCAAAGACATTGATGCCAACAATTTGCTATCATATTTACACTTAAGAGCATAAACAAAGCAAGAGTATTGAGTTGGCCAAAATATGGAGAACTGCCCATAATTACGGTGGCCCAAACTGGCTTTTCTCTTCCTCTGGTAATGGGAATGGAGAGCACCCTCTTGCTAGTTCTTCCAGTGGAGGCTATTACACTTTCTTCCTCAAATTTTCTTCCTCTGGTAGCAAGCRCAGAGCAAAGTGCCTGTTTCAAGGAAAACTTGCCAGTGTTTCTTTCTGCATCAAGTGCAGTAGTATAGCCATTGATGTCCAGAAATAGGGGAGAAGTGGGAAGAAAAGGGCCACAAAGTGCCTACTCAAAGATGGGGGAGTAGAAGTCAAGGCTTCCAGATCCCATCGCTGGCTTCCTACTGATTCCTCCTGTGACTGAGACAACACCTGGGGCAAAACTGGTGTCTAAATACAAAGAAATCTTCTTTCAAARTCAGTACCAGAGGGGAAGGTGAACACTTTTCAGTCTTCACCTTTTACATCTTTGTTTCAACGCTAAAATTGCTGCTGATTTTGTAGAGGTAGCCCCTTTGTTTCAGTGTCGTTACACATTGTACACAAGATAACAGCAAAAAGAAAAAAAAAAAAAATGCAAGCAGAGGCTGTAAGTGAAATTCTGCCACATTTATTGTCATTTCATGGGATGCTAACCAAAGAAGAGACTTCACAAAGCTATTAATTTGCTCAATTATGGCTGATAGATGTTAGCTCTTTCATTCTCGAGAATCCATCTCTTGCCTTAAAGCTTGTCAATGAGTCCCTGAGTGACACTACAACCTTCACCAGCGACAGATCTCAGGGCTTCGTTATGGAAGATTTTTATATTGTTCAATGATTTGTGTGTGTCGGTAGGTGCGATACGCTCACAAATCTACATGCACAGACAAAAGAAAGAAAGACGAYGAGGCAGTTTGGTTTCTTAGCATTTTCTCCAGTGGAGTAAACAAACGTGTTGTTCGATCTTCATAAAATGAAAGGTTTGGTAACACAGTCTGTTTTCAGTGACTCGCACCAACCAGATTTAAAATGCTCTTTAGCCGTTGTACTACATGACAAGTTGTCTACCTACTACAATACTTTATGCAGAACCTTTCATACCAATCGCACCCATGAAATGGTCTGGAGTTAAATAATATGGTTATAGCTAAATAATAACAGAGGGAAGGAGAAATTAACAGGCAGAAGCTAGGGACAGATGAGTTGTTTTCAGCTGATGTTTGAAATGAGTCAGATCAAATGGGGCACAAGGATAAAGTCAGRGCTGTAGGGAAGACTCACTGACAGCAGAAATACTCCAGGAAATGCCCGCTAATAATGAAAGAGAGAGAGGAAAATTGTGGCAGAGGCTGGGCTCCCTTTATGGTGGGTTTTATAACACAGAAAGGTAATTTTAAACTGGATGGTGTGAGGGAGTTAAGAGGAAACGTTTAAGGCTGAGGAGAGGGTGGGCTTTGTCTTTTAAATATGTAGAAAGTAGCAATAGCATCTGTGCTTATGCCTGATGAACTGGAAAAGCAAAAGATGGCGATAGCAGTAATGAAGACCAGAGGAGAACTAATTAAATTCAATTTATTATTATTACTCTCTATTTTGCCGTGTTCCATGCTGATTCTTACATATCTATTTCATAACTATGCTGTTCCCTACTTAGCTAAACTGCATTGACATGGATTTTTGCCTGCATCTGGAGTTTCCAGAATGCATCAGGTAAAGTCACTTTGTTTGGGGTAAACATTCAGATTGTGAGGTGATTGCTAATTTCTGCAAACAGAAGTTTGAGAGTTAGCCCACAGGGAACTGACCAATTCCTAAATTATCATAGAAATCAGAAGTAACCAAGGTTTAAAATCTCTAGGTGGGGCACACAACTGAGGATAAAGGTGAATTTGTATTGCAAAGGAGGTAGAGGGAATTTGACATGTGATCTCATATTGCTAGAGATTGCACTCTGCCTGCAGTCCTACAGAGGTCCCAGCAGTTCTCCACCAGTCCTTACAAGCAGAAATCAGTGAGGTGCTGGAGCAATACACAGCACACAGCAAGGGTCAGGAGCAGGAGCTGCCTACCACTGGGGAAAGTCTCCCAATCTMGACAGTAATAGTGGAGTTGGAAGGAAAATATGATGAACCGTAAATTCATATGGAAAGATAATGGAAAGAATACACCCTGACAGTTCACCAGCATACTTAGCTTTTGCTTCTTTTTTCTTTTTTTTTTCCGTTTTATTCTATTAAGCAAAATTCTTATATGAAGGAGAGAGACTTCACCGAATTCAATAAAACTGCTCCAATTTATCCAACCTAAGGTTCCGTCTGACTTTCTGCTATGACCTACCATTATCTTTCCACTTCACTACCCTTTATTACTCGATTCATTCCCTGTAGGCACCAAGACAGAAACGGTTCTTAAAGAAGGAGGTGAATGTGATATATGCAGCGAGTTGACATATTAGTTCACAGGAGGGGTGGGATTAATTTCATCTCACTTTAAGGATCTGACACTGGCATCCCACCACCTGAGTTTCATGTCTAGTCTCCCATTGAAGACACTGAAGGTATAGTAAATACAGTCAATGGAGTTCAGAGTGTGAGTCATCTGACCAAATGTGGATGCCTATTTTAGGATGTCAAATCACGCCCTAAGCTCCATTGACTCTGCTGACTCACTCTCCATTGACTATGAACAGAGTCTAGGGCAACTTGCCCAGATGCAGACACCCACATTGCAGATATCTGCAGTTAATCAGATGAATCCCACCAAATGCACTCCAGGCRAAGATCATGACCTGTAAGACATTAGGTGAAGGGGATAAGAGAGTGGTGGGACAGATGGACAAAGGTCGTCCTTCTACAGGGAGCAGGATGTGGGATAAGGAGAAGCTTTCTGTTGGCTTGAGGATGGAAAGGAAGGGACAGGAAAGACTTAGCTGTTAAATATTTTCTCAACATGCTGATCATTATGAGTCTGGTTTTCAGATGCTGAGCAGCCATGACGCCCACTGAAGACAATGGGAGCTCAGCACTTCAGAAAATCAGACATTTGCTTCTTAGCACTGAATGTAATATTTAATATTTAAAGGAATAAAAGGGGCTGGGGGATGGGTGCGCAGACAAGTGAATGAGCTTCCTCCTCAGATGGTTTGCATAGCCCTTTCTATCATTATTATTACTGCTTCCAGACATTATGTACAAGGGAAAACTACAGCTGGAGCATTATGTGGAAATGAAGATTGCAGAAGGTTAGGCAAACTCTGACTGCTGTATTCCCCAGGGCTGATACAAAGACTAGTAAAGTCTAAAAGAGGACACCCACTGGAGCGACAGTTGGAAGACGGGTTTTATCTGGTTGCAAAGCCACTGTAAGAGGTTCCCAGTGGTCCACCTCTGCCAACTCACTGTAGTTCACTGTCCCCTCAGGGTGAAGCTGTGTAACTTGGTTGAGCTGATGTAAAAACACATCACTCAAGAGAGATGTCTTGCTCCTTAGCCCCGGTCCGTCCCTCCTTACCCAACCGATGCACTCTTGTGTGCCAGTTCCAGTGCTGGATTGACTCTTCCTGGAGCTATCTGAATTCAGTAGCACTGAAGAATTGCAACTCCTTTCTTGTTTTTTGAGTTCTTTCTCTGCTAGGTTAGTAATCTGAACTGGCTCACTACAGTGCTGGGCAAACACCTGAGCTGGTGCAAAGCAAGATGAAGTATGAGATTTGGAGAAAAGGGTAGCGTGTCCTCTTTCTTTTAGAGATGGTAACATGGTCACCTTGAGGCATTTCATCACATGTAGCTTCACCCTGCTGTGCCTACACACGTGCTCTGAAAGAATCTATGAAATTACACAAAGGTGGTGGGGGAAACAATATTTGTTTCTCTTTTATTTCTTTCTTTGTTTAAAACCACCTGGATTATTTCACCGGCATGGTTTTCAGTGTGATCAAAGAACAATTGCAGCAGCACAACAATAGGGACGAAGCCACTTTGCCACTGCATTGCTTATTGCAATGAGTTATGGAGCAAGCACTACAGGAGCCCCAGTGAAGCCCACTGTATTCCAAAGAGAGAGTGGAGGGGCAGTGACTCCTGCACTCCAGCTTTATCACCAGAAGGAAAATAATGGTTTTATAAATCAGAAGTAAAATGCTGAGAAAAGACAATTAATAAAGAAAGATGCGGAGAGGGCTGAAGTATCCCAAGGATGTTTTGCTTGTCTTGGCAAAGAAGGTAACCTGTGACTAGATGCTGACAGAGTTAACCTTAACACAGGAGATTGGATTGGGGTTGCGTCACGGGAAGAATGGTTTTAAAGTATTTCGTGATGGCAGAGATGTTTGAGTCGGTTGGGTCTTGAAGATTTTGCAGGAAACTAGTTGAAGCAAACTGAGTCATTAGTGATTATCTTCAAGAGTTTATGGAGGATTCAGAAGTACCAGAGGACTGAAGAGGGACAAATATAGAACCCGCCTATGAAAAACAGAGTTGACGGCTGGGAAATTACAGACTGGTAGGCCTAACTTCAACTTCTGGGCAGATAGTAGAAGAAATTATTAAGCAACCATTTGCAAATACCCAGAAGATAATCACCTTATTAAAGAGAAATAAATAAAATGTAAATGTAATATAGGAAATAATTCCAAATAACCTAATTTGATTTCTGACTTAGTAAAAAGCCAGGTGAGAAAGAAGGTAAAAGAAGATGTTAATGATGCTAGAAAAAGATTTTTAACAGTAATGTTAGGAAGGGCTAATTGTAGTAAGATAGGACTGATCGTTAAATCACTTTGGAAGGGCAATTGTCAGAGGCTTCTTAGCATTAGACTAGAAGGGGATCTTAGACGAGATATCTCAGTGATGTTTCTTAGGCCTGGTTCTATTCAAAATACAAGCACTGACTTGTTTTAGTAAAAAGTATAACTAAATGTGAATGACAGAAGGCTTGAGTAAATGTACAAACACTTCGGAGAACAAAGGTAAAATCTAAAATGATCTTGATAAAAAATTGAGAGACTTGTGAAATTAGGAGGAAGAAATTTAATATACAGTCATGCAGTATGCTATGTCAGGGATGAAGAAGTTAAATGCACAAATACAAAAATGTTTGGCTGGTCGGCAGGATATTAGAAAAATTCTGGTGCTGAAAGGGGACCTCAAACTCCATCCAAACCAATGATATAATATTGTACAAGAAAAATAAATCTTATTTTGGAATGTCTTGATGGGACTATTATTAGTAAGACAGACCAGACTTTTCAAGCAAACTCAGTGTCAGCAAGGTAAAGTGCTATAGCCAATTTTGAACACTGCACTTCACAAATTGTAGATATAAACTGGTAATAGTCCTGGTAGAGCAACAAGAATAACAAAAGGGTTTGAACACTTGATATATTAGGAGAGGTTGGATAAATAACCCTCTTCTGTCTTGACTACTGCAACCCGTTCTCCACCTCTCAGACAATTGTCTGATTTACAGAGGCAAAGCGATGCTCAGATCCCATCCTTGATGTTTTGACCATCCTGACTTCTTCCTTAAAGACTTTACTCAGAATACCTGGGCAAAATTCCTTGTTGTTGTTTTCTAAGGAGGTCTGCAATCAGTGGCTCTCTGCACTCACCTGCCAGTGTCTCATTTAATTTTGGATCCCCCTCTGCTTTGCTTTTTATAGGATGAGGGTCCCTTCTGCCAGCTGCTAACCTAATCTCCTCCGGGCACCCTTGCAGGCTTCTTATTAGGCCTGACTGGAGTGAAGAGTGAATCACACCTCTTAACTTCAGGAATCAAACTCAAACCTACATTTTGATACAGAGACCTACATTTACCGAGACTCCCTCTCAGTCGAAAGAAAGAGAATAATTACTCCAGTAGATTATTTGATACTACAAAGGTCTGAGCCCTAATTTGGGTGCAACTAAATGCATAAAGTGCTGTAACTTCACCCCAAAATACCCTTCCTTAAATCAACCACAGCGGCCTTCCTCCTTCAGCAAAACCTTCAGAAAAGTTCTTTTTTTTGCAAGGATGCTTGCAAGAAATCTAGAGCATGACATCACACAAATCAGCATGTTCCCAACTCCTTTAGCAAAAATGATTAACATATAATACTTTCCTGCCCTAGTATCCATGCAACAGCCTTTTTAAATAATAAGAGCTCCTTAAGATAGGGAGCTTTCAAAAACTGACACCTCAGAAGTATTATAGAAACATATAATAAGCAATAAATTTCAGAAATTCCAGTTTCTCCCTTATCTTCAGCATTCTTGTCCACATTGTATACAAACTGTCTTCTATTTCCATTATTCCTTCCTATCAAAGCTTATTTTCCTTCACAAACCCAGAATTTAGGTGATTCAACATATATTTCTAACAATGTCAGAATAACCGCTATTAATTACTGGAAACTCGAAGTATTTACCCTGCCCTTTAAGATAATCCCCTGCTCACTGATCATGAGCTTCTGCAATTCAGAAACATCTACTCCTCAAAAGTGTCACACACTTATATTTAAATAAATATATTTCCTACGCAAAATTTTTGCTAAGTGCAGTAGAAAGACATTAACTGTGTGTAAACACCTCTTCATCTGCAATCTTTTCATCCTCAGCAAGAGATGTAGCCTTCTGGACATGGAGAAGTCAGGTTTCCACCTCAACTCTGCAAATGATTTACTGTCCAGTCACTTGGGCAAATTCAGTTATASTCTCTGCTTATTTCCTGCTGTGTAAATCAGAAGGGATATGAACTTAAAAATCTCCGTGGGGATGGAAAGTTCTCCATGGCAAAGGAATTATTATTTCCACACTGGCACTACCCCCATCCAGTTTCGTGTTTAAACTATTATCATCTGGATCTGAATTCGATGCCAGTCCAAAGACCACTAGAATTAATGATAATTCTTCCCTGAGCTTTAAATCAGTAAATTCAGCACCGGAATGTAAAAATCTGATTCTGAAATCAAATTGTGGCAATACAAGAAACAGAAAAGTTCTGAAAAGAAAACAGACACCAGCACCTAAGCATGTAACCTAGATTTTCCTAAACTTTATTCTTGAATGTAGGAACATAAATTGTAAGTAAATTGCATTTTTATAGTAAATTGTTATTTGGACTTCTTGCTTTAAAAGGACTGATTTTCCATTCCTGTCTTTTCTGCAGGGTTTGATCAGTAAAAATCCTCAGGTATTTTGAAAACAGGAGAAAAAAAGTGTGTGACATAAATCAGAGGATAGGAACTGAAGAAAATTCATCACATGACCTACAGGGCATATAGCAAAAACCTGTGACTGGCAATAGTAGGGACAACAAAGAAGAATTTTCCAGGTATGATAAAAGAAAAATGCGTCCTAAACTAGCATCCATTATTGCAGGTAAAATGAAGGAGTATCAATAATAAAGCTGGGGAAAAAAAAAATATGAATGCATTCAATGAAATTTTTGTCCACTATTTGGGAAGAAGCCAGATGATGTAGTCAGATCATAAAAGGGATAACCCAGGTAACTACAGGCCTGCCAATCTAGCATTGATCTTAGTCAAAATAATGGAGCAACTGATACAGGACTCTACTAATAAAGAATTAAAGAAAATTAATATACATCAATCATTAGTGCCTTCTGGAGAACAGATCTCATGAACTGAATGTTATGTCCCTTTTGGTGAGGATACAGTACTAGTTTGTTTGATGAAGCTAATGATGTAAAATTAGTGTCTGGACTGGTGCAACGCATCCCCGTGACACATATGATATGAATCAAAGGATGGCCAAGCACTCTGGTCTCTGGCTGTTCCAGTAACTAGGAAGATACCCCACAAGAGAGTGTTTATATGGTTTTCCTACAGACAAACTGCCCCATTGAGTATTTCTACTAGTAACATGACAAATGTATCAYGTTGAAGTTGAATCCTTGTGGGATCCTTGTTACAGAAGGATCAAGAGTCCTCCATAAGATGAAAGCAGTCAATGGGGYCAAATATAAATCCAGGCACAGATGAACAAAGAATTCAGGCTGTACTGATAGGATGGGTAGTGATGGAGATTCTTGCCTGGGTGACTCTAAAAAGGCTTGGGGAGTAGCATGGATGATTAGGTCAACAGGAGCTGCCAGAAGGAATGTGGGACTCCCAAGTAGGAATGAGARGAGTTGGTTTTCAGCACTCATTACTGAAGTGCTGAGATCTATGGCTGGGATCCACACGCCATGAAAGATTTTGACAAATAGGAAAAAGTCCAGAAAAATTCAGTAACTGAAAGACTGAGGTAAAAAAAACCACCAACAACAAAAAAAAACACCCAAACAAAAAAACCTCCAAGCCACACATCCAGTTTCTTTGGGGAAGAGACCGGGGCTCTGGAAGTTGTATCATCTGTCCTCATCAAAGAGAAATTGAGGTCTCTCATGGTCCCAGGACATATTTGCTTGGGGAATATGRCTTTGTTAATGGGGCCTTTGATCTAGCGTGTAATGGAAAGGTAAAATCCCATGGTTGGACCCATAAGATGGACAAACTCACTTTGGAAATCCAGTGTGGATTTTGAGCACTAAAGGGAATTACCAYTGGAGAAGCAGGATGCAGGTTGTGGTCGGCCCTCTCATCATTCAAAATTTAAAACTGTAATTCCTCCCTCTACCTCTTCTTTTGTCTCTGAGGCAAACTAGTTCAAGCAAAACCTGATTTGGGGGAAATTCACTGGCTAATGGTCAGTTTATGTGATCACAGCAGTTCCTTCTGCTTTCATCATTTATGATACTATGATTGAAACTAGCCAGTGATAAAAGCTTCCCATGTACTTCAATATGTTTGTTCCCCTTGCAATGTGCTTGCGTAGTATGACATCTGTTGGCTGGGCGCACAACACAGTATTCTTGCTATTAAAAAGTAAAAATAAGGGAGAGAGCAAAGCAGACCTTCCCAGGCCGTATTTGCCTCACACCGATGTGTGTTTTTCATCCCATAAATTTGTTATGGCTCCAGCTCCCAAGCTTGAGTGAACATTCATCTTTCTTCCTTTACATATATACCCAAACAAAGCTGAGCTGTGTGCTGGCAGTAAAGAAATGAGACTCACATTATTGGCTTTGCATTAGGTTTGTTTATAAAAGACAAGGCATATTAATCATAGATATCTACACTGGGAGAAGCATGCAGCAATGCAGGAAATGTATTCATTACAAAAAGCAGGATGTCAAGCAGACTAGGAGGTGCTATGGATTGATGCACTGGCTTCTCTCTCATAAAGAAAGCTAAACAAGATTTTGCTCTAGCCCAGACAGAAAACACAAATTAACCCTGTCCGTTTCTGGGTCCCCAAGGAGCATTATAAGGCAGGCTTTTTTCCTTTGAGTTGCCAATTAGTTGAGACTACACTGGTGTGACAGCTGGTAGGTGATATTTAAACAAGGGCTTGTTCCAAAACTTGATCCCTATTATGCTCCCAGAGAACATGCCTTCCCCATGTGGATGAGGTAATCGGCAACTGAAGGGACAGGCTGGCGAGTCCATTTGATTCAGTTCTGGTTGCTTCAAATTTGAGGGCTAATTCTGCCTTGACTTTTTAATTCCATGTAAAGAGTTGGTGATACTCCACAGGGAAATAAGTGCAGAGCAGCAGGAAATCTATCCTCAAGGCAGAATTTTTTCTTAAAACTATAAGTAAGGAAACATCATCCTATTCCGCATACAAATGCTCAGGCAAAATTACTGGGGAAAAATATTTTGATACGGGTCCACAATTATGAATTCACTGCTATTAAAAGACAGCACAATTTGTGCAACTACAAATAGGAGGAAAGAAAGGGACTCTGTCCCAGGGAACTTTGTTTTTTAAAAACATCAGCCACTGGGGGCAAGTTCAGTTTGTAAGGGCTTCAGAAGAGCTATGTAGGAAATCTGGATRTATAGTCCCAAAGAAGAGAAATCTGATCAAGGGCAATTTATGGCAACTTGTTCCTAAATTGCTTCTCCTCAAGTTTCTGCCTAGAAATGTGACCAAAAGCTTTTAGAGGCTATCACCTAGTTGCCCAGACACCTTTTAGTGAATGTCTATAGTATCAAAGATTGGTTAAAAGACATAGCATACAGTCACAGTTGCAATGCTAAAATAGGACATCTTTTCAAAAGGCTGTCGTGCTACCGTGTGGTAGCGTGGCATGGCGATATACCATAAACCCTGGTTATCAGGCATTACATGACTGAGAAAAATAGGATTGACAAAAACCCAGGGGAAAACTGAGCTCATTTTGGTTTTACGTGTTTRGGTACCTTCAGTGACCGTGGAGTTGTTAAGAAACAGCTGTTTATAGAGAAAATACTTAACGTAAAGAATGGCTGCATGACTGTCTTGCATAGAGGTGATCTGGGAAGTCAGATAAGGGTGTTTTTCCAATGTTAAGGGGAATGCCACAGGCTGACAAAATGATGTCCAGAGGCAGGGGATTCAGAACAGATCAAGACACTTAGGATAATTCAACCGGAGGAGACGAAAAGGCACTTTTAGAATGGGAAATGAACCACCCTACACAGAAGAAAGTAGAAGAGACCTCCATATTTGTCTCTCTGTATAATAATAGTTAAACAGCACAAGAAGCAGATTGCCAGCTGACTGTGGCCCTCCGAAGTTGGCAGATGCCAAGAAGCAATGGTTTTGGTGGAGAAGTGAGGTGATGCGGAATGAATGAACAATGGACTTTCTTCTCCAGACAAAACTCTTGCACAGTCTAAATGGAAATCAATGACTGGGAGCATGTGAATATCAATTTTTATTTATTTGTTTATTTCAGATCAGCCAGGATCTTGATCTTGTCATGCTTCCAAAGTTCTCTGGAGGATTTTTCTCTCTCTCTCTTTACAAAACCAGCTATACTCATGGAAGATGGAGGTTTCGACTGGTCATGTAGCCTTGAATGTCATAGATAGTTAAAGACTATTCCCTTGGGTATGACATGGAATCAAAAAAGGGTTGAAAAAGCAAATTAACTTAACCTTCAAAGATAAGACATGTTGCCCTGTAGAAAACCACAACACGCCCTCTGTTTTCTCATATTAAGCTTTCTTGGGAGAGCACTTTATGACAAATTTGACCTAGCAGCCCCAGCAGTACCAGTGTAACATGATTTCTTTCCACAGCATCTGTTCTGTAACACAAGCAAAGCAGAAGAGACAGTCCATAGGACAAGAAAGAAAATACTAAGATCCTCCCCATTGACAGACATATCTCACAAAATCACAGAACAGTTGAGGTTGAAAGGGACCTCTAGAGGTCATCTGGTCCAACTCCCCAACCCAAACAGGGCCAACTGGAGCCACTTACCCAGGACCACGTCCAGATGGCTTTTGAATATTTCCAAGAGGTGAGATTCTACCACCTCCCTGGGCAACCTGTGCCAGTGCTTAGTCACCCTCACAGTAAAAAAGTGCTTTCTGATGTTCAGAGGGAACCTTCTGTGTTTCAGTTTGTGCCTGTTGTCTCTGGTCCTGTCACTGGGCACCACTGAAAAGAGCCTGGCTCCGTCCTCTTCGCACCCTCCCTTCAGGTATTTATGGACATGAATAAGATTCCCCCTGAGCCATCTCTTCTCCAGGCTGAAAAGCTCCAGGTCTCTCAGCCTTTCCTCATAGGAGAGATGCTCCAGACCCTTAATCATTTTCGTGGCCCTTTGCTGGACTCTCTCCAGTATGTCCATGTCTCTCTTGTACTAAGGAGCCCAGAACTGGAAACARTATTCCAGGTGTGGACTCACCAGTGCTGAGTAGAGAGGAAGGATCACCTCCCTTGACCTGCTGGCAATACTTTGTCTAATGCAGCTGAGGATACCACTTGCCACCTTTACCGCAAGGTCCCATTGCTGGCTCATGTTCAACTTGGTGTCTACTCGGACCACCAGGTCCTTTTCTGCCAAGCTGATTTCCAAGTAGGTGGCCCCCAGCATATATTGGTGCATGGGGTTGTTCCTTCCCAGGTGCAGGATTTGGCGCTTCTCCTTGTTGAAGTTCATGACGTTGCTGTCAGCCCACCTCGACCATCTTCACTTTCTGTTCATGTAGATTAGGAAATAAGGTGGATAATGAATTCTATCCTCCCAGTTCATTGTCTGCCCAGGACACATGGCAGTTTGACTTCTCATATACAGCAGTGATGCCGTAGATGCCTCCTTAGATGCCGTAACATGTAACCCCCATCTATATCAGTGCCTTGTCCTTGCCCAAGCTGAGGTGGGAGTATGCTTCCCTTCAATCACTCCCTGGTTTCAGCCTCCAGCAGTCTAGGATGCTCTTGATCCAGAGATTCAACTGAAAAGACATCACAGCATGCATGGCCTGACAGCCAACTCAGCAGGCCCAACCAAAGAAGGGGGTGGTGGAACAACCAGAAGAATGAGTCACACCCCTTCTTCACACCCCATACAGTCAGCAGCAGCTGCAGCCCAATTCAGCTCAACAGTTTACAGGTGTCTTCAGGAACAACTGTCATAAAAAGCTCCCAAAATATGCACTTTTTTTTTCTTGTTTTCTTTTTTATTTTTTTTACCGCTCTTTAAATTTTGTACAGCAACAGTTACCCAATGAAAGCAGGAATTAACGGAAACGAAAGGAAATGAGAGACACTGAAGGAAAAACAAACATAATCAGCTCCAGCTGCAGCTCAATTAAACAACCGTTCAGAGAAAACTACTCATTCACAATTTAATCACAGAAATCCACTTTCTTACATTATCTTCAGGATTTCAGAGCCACAGAAGTATGCTGCACTTTAAGGCTCCTTACAAAGTAATTTAAGGCCCTCCAAATCGCAAAGGCAAATGGCAGCTGCTTCACCTGCCACTCTCGAAGAAGCTGGTGAGAGGTGAGGCCAAGACGTGATGCCCCACTTGTACCTGAAGGGAGAGGTTCATATCCTGTACTCACATGGGCAGAAAGAAATGAACTTGAGTTTCTTCTATTCAGGGGGCCCCAGGTCTGCCTGCATCCTCCTCTTTGTGTTTTTTTGCAGAAGTGTGCACTGACTATTTTTCTTTATCCACTTGTCCTTATTTCATGTCCTCCTTGTCTGAGATGTTCCTGATGTTTTCAKCTTGCACCAGAAATGTCCTATGAGCCCAGTACGGCCACAGTAAATCTCACTATGCTCAGCTGGTGTCAAATGTCCCAGGAACATGATTTAAGGTTTAAATACTTTTCCTTCAGACTCTGACATTCAAGTGTTCATCCCTCCAATGCTCTTCCCAAGAGATATGGACCTGCTGTTCATGTATTTTTCTCATCCCAGGAGAAATCAGCCTTTATTCCAGCATTAGCACAAATGGGCTGTGCAAGCAGCAGCCGTGAGATCTGCCAAACTGGAGAAGGGTTCAAGTACAACATTGCTCCTTCTCATTTTAAACCCAGCTGCAACTGTGACTAAACCGTGTCCTGCAAATGCTCCTCCTATTGCCCTCTATGGAAGAGTAACKGATGATCCAGTGTGACAGAAGACGACTGTCAGATTCTTTCCTTGCAGCTTTTAGGGTTTTTTTTTAATGTACTGTGGTTTGCAAAAGCATAAATTCAGAATAGCATGGATGTAAACAAAGTTCCTTCAGATATTTCTCAAACATAAGTAGGGCTTACCACATCTTTGGATTAAAAAAAAAAAAAAAAAAATCTTCTCTTAAACAAGTTACAAAGAATAGACACATAATACAGAGAGGGAAAGAGAAATTATCTTGTCTAAAATCTCCCTGTGACTGAAATATGTGTCAAGGCTCACAATATGGTTTGTGTGTTTGGGGAAGGGGGGATATCCTAGGCTGTCATAAAACGCAGCCTGGGAAGACCAAGACTGGCATTTCCAAGGTGGTACCTACCTATCATGCCTTCATTTCCAATGTCTGGACACTGGATACTACTGTACATTCTTTCAGCATATGATACCGTGATTTCCCCAGTCAAGAACACTGCACTGACATTGCTTTCCTCCTGCTGCTCATAGATAGTAACTAATGAGATTCTATTCCTATATTTTTATCAGAGAAAAGCAAAACCTCTAGTCCACTTACAATGGTAAGGGAATAAAGGATTTATAAAAGATGAAAACAAGACATCCACTGCATAATCAGTGTAATTACCAGTATTTGGAACCTCAGTTATAAAAACATATTTGTGCTGTTTTCAATGTCTGAAAACCACTGAAGCCTGAACAATGCTCTTTCTCCAAACTCACTCCCTTATTGGAATTGCCTACATGCTGAATCACATACTTCTTTCATGACTGAGTACAATTATCTTAATTACAGAGCAGGATGCGGGAGCAAATATTGTGTGCAGTTTCCTTATTTATTAAGTTCAAGTTCACTAGGGAATGGTGTTGAGGAGCACAGTCACACATTGACTCTACATATGGGCCAATGAAGAGGAGCTTCCTCAGGATGACCTACCAAAATATACCACTATGCTATAGATATTTTCCTTCACAAATACAGCTTCTATCTCTCCTTCTCATCCTTTGTCAGTGCATACTCATCATCAGATTTAATATCCTTTTGAAGTATCTGTAACTATTCAGCCTCTGGTGAATTGCTCCACAGCTCAAGCATGTGGCTGATGTCCTGCATCCCATGCTAACAGAGACCCTTGAGGAATATCCTGTAACCAGACAGGCCATGAGAATATCCCTGTCCTCAGTCCAGCCCCAAGCCTTGAACTGATGGCTCCCCATGAATGTCTCACCAGCAGACTTGCAGTTATTCTGGGAGAGCTGTTTTGGCTTCCTCTTTGATGCTTTGCAGCACTCTAGCACTCAGGCCATAGGAGATTATGTCCATCACCAATGAATATTTAATTCTTTACCAAAACCTCTCCCTGGTGTAACCACCAGCTCTGTTGAGTAGGCTCTTCCCTTGGGATACACAGGAAGGAGAAGTAATGACTAGACCCTGGATCACCTGTAATCAGTTAAGAGTGTCCTGGGCATGAGCCTCTTGAGCATTTTGGGGTTGAGAAACGTGTTTTTGCAAAATAGGTATATTCATTACAGGGAAAAAAAAAAACAAAACCAAAAATATTTTAGATTTGCTCCAGAGCAAATTGGGAATAATAAATTAAATCTTGGAAAGTTTCTGAGGGAAAAACAAAACAAAACAAAACAGAAAAAAATATTGCCCAGCTCTAATTCGGAGCTCTCTATCCTGCACTTACCTCTACATCACTTTATTTTATTTTTTATTTCTAAATGAATCTTCCTTTGCTCAGGGTCTGATATCTAGTACTGTCTTCCTACAAATTCAGGCACACTTCTTCCCTTTCCATTTTAAAAGCCCCCAAAGGCTAATCAGGACATCCTGGGCAGAAAGCTCCATGGGATTGTTTGAAGACATTTCTCTGACTACAGTGTCTCTTTGTCCTGTACCTATTCACAACTGCAGTCCTTGGGAAAGCGGCTGTGTTGGCATGCTGACCAACAGGAAAGTGCTGTGCACACCTTTTGGAGCTCTGTAAATGACAGATAAATATTAATAATAATGCAACTTAACAGATGTTTTTTATCTTTAACTACCCTGCTTCCATCCAGTAAATTGCAAGACCACAAAAATGATTGGAGTGAAGAGGAATTTTGAAGAGACATTATCGATTAATATTTCGTCACGAAGAGCTGAGTAATTCTTGGCAAAACATCTTACTGAATTTAGTCACTTTAAATTGTATTTTGTGCTAGTAAAAGGTGACCAGCTGACAGCACTGGAGACAAAACTTCTGAGAGGSCTATCTTTGCTAGAAAAATGGTGTGTACCTAACGTGGCTTCGTCCCAAAAGCGAAAGGGAAGGCATGGAAGTTTACAGGTTTTAGGCTATCTAGAAGGCCATAATAAACCCAAGATTACTCTGTAACCACTGGCCCGAACTCACAGCTGACTGTTGTGATAAGGCTTTTTTTGTGGTTGAGCGAAGAATTTGCTCCTGTTAATAAGAAAGCAATTAATGAAAGGAGGCACAGAACTAGCAGAGTGGGCAGGGGCAGTACAAGCTCCCTGAAACACACTTTTCTGTAACACACCTACAGTGTCACACAGATGTTCAAGGATAAAATGACAGTTTGATCTTTGTCATTGCCAAGGAAAACCATTAAGAGTGATGTTTTTTTATCAACATGGACCTCTGCTTTCAGACACATGGTTTTCTCCCCCAGTTTCCAAAAGACATTGGAACTGGTGAGAAATCAAGCTCTAGCTAGCTCAGCATGGCTCAGTAAGGTGCATAAAGCACCCCAATCAATAGTCTACATTGATGGGGCGTGGCCTCCTCACCATCTTCAGATTAAACACAGGTACACCTCAGTTTTTTTCAGCAAGCTGCAGCATGTAATGTGACTTCAGTCCATGCCCTTCTAACTCTCCATGGACCATCGCTTGCATTCCAAATGTCCTACCTCATGGAGGCATCCCATTGTGCACCTCCCTGGGAGAGGGATTCAATCCCAGAATATGCCTGAGAGACATCCTTAGATCTGAAAACCTCATGCCAGTAATATCAGCTGTACATATTGCCCCATTTGTTGCTAAGAGAGGTGCAAGACACATCAAGCAACCTTGGACTGTCTCTGGSTGAGAAGACATCCACAGGCACTATCATCCCGGAGCCTGCACAGAAGCTGAAGCAGCAGTTGGTGCAAAAGCTGCTCTTCTCTTTACAGAGCAGGTATTGTAGTAACCACAAGTGCTTGACACTTTCCAGAGACTCACCAATGAGCTGGCCCTTCTCTAAGGACCACACAGTTCAGGGCACAATGTTTCTGTGATGTGCAATGGAAAACTGCATAGCTTTTGCTTCATCACGTGGCACAGAACATAACACATTGCACATTATGGGATAAGTGGAAGGGAGCACCAACWCCCTTAGTCCTTTCCTTACTGAACTGGCACTTGCCAATTTACAAGAAACAAAATTTGGCATAATGTTAGGCTATTCTATATATTTTGAGCCAAATTACCACTGCAAAATAGAGCACACGTGGTTTCTAAAGAGGGATTAAATGTGGGAAAAGCAGTGATCTTTGGATGAGCCCATGAAGGGTGTCTCATGCAACTGGCAAAAGTCAGTATCATTTCCATGAAGAGAGGCCAAGCCACCCAGCTCTCACAAAAGCTGCAGGAAGGTGCATAACCTGAGCTAATAACCCCTTCCATATAGGCATGGTGTTCCTATGCAAGTTAAGGTGCCATATAAGCTCTTGTATTTCTGTGTAGCGCTGTATCATACCATGGGTGCATTTTCCTTATGACATACTGATAAATTGGGAAGATCAGTGGATCACGGAGCTTATAAGGAACTCCTTTAAAGGCAGTCAGGGTTTCTGAAAATGTTCCAAAACCACCTTTTGTAAATATTATATCCAGAGGTATGAGAGGAAAAAAAGGCAGAGACCGCTGCCTGTCCCACCCCAGCCAAGTAACAGTTCAGCTGAGCAGCCCCTGTGCAAACATTGTCAAATGTTGCACTTGGAAAAGAAAAAGACAATTTGGGAACATGAATGAATGAGAATGGAAATTACAGGTCTGCCTTGCAAAATAAGTGGAAAACAATGGAGTGAAAAATAAGTAGAGAAAGAGAGAGCAAGCACAGAGCTAATGATAAGGCGAACTTTTCCAGATGTGAAAATCAATTTTATTCTAAAACTTCCCAGCCTTTTCATTTAGAAAGCAATAAAATTCTATTTGTCCCCTGTTCATTTTCTACATAAAATGCCACTAAGCTACTAGCTCTCGGCAACCACACAAAAAGTAATAGGTTAGGACTGCAGCCTTAAAATATGTTAGGGTTTTTTAATGAAACCAATTTATATCAGTTTGTGCCAGTGAAAGGGCTGAAGCAACTTAATTTACTTTCATTTTCCACACATTTGTGGCCAAAGCTAGGATTCACTTATTCCTACTTCAGCCCTGCTTCCATATGCTTGCCTAAGCTGTTTCTAACTGATTTAGCTGGTGATCTCTATTAAATAGCCAGCTGTTTGGCTCTATTAAACGGATAATCTCTTGGTACCTACACATCACCACTACAGCCACCTCCTCATTTGTACAGTTTTTATTTGCATGTGTGCTCAATCAGAGAGCTGAGGACTTTTTTGCAAGCGAGGGGAAAAAAAATATAGCCATAAACCTGACTATTCTTGTAGCTAAAACATGGCTGTCTCTCTGTCAATGCTGCATGCAGCATCATCATTATCTAAGATTTAAATATTCAAAAAAAAAAAAAAACACAACAGATTTTCAGAGCCTGATTCTGAAATAACAACATTTTTTTTTTCTTCTTCTTCTTTTTTTCTTTTTCCCTGTCTGGACACTGTTTCTTCACTTCATCTTTCTCCTAATTTAGATCAGTGTGACATCAGTCAAACAAGCTTTGTAGGAAGAGCACGTATCTTTTATTAGAGCGATGGAAATAGTTGAGGGAAGAGGCAGAAAGCTTTCAGGCACATGAGCCGTTCTTCAGACCACTCCAAGGGTCTGTGCTCCTAAAAGAGTCTCCGTTTTTTTCCCAGATATATGCGTCAGCCTAATAAAAGACATGATCTTCACTACGAAGCCTGTCTGGCTTTTATCTCAGGGCACCACAACCACAACAACGCATCTAGTGCAGAATCAGGTGTGCATAGTCCGTTCATTTGTTTTGTACTCTCCGCTGTAGCAATGGTGGCTCATTTTGAAGCTTACTTCAAAATTTAGTAACTCAGAGAATGCCAACACTATCAAAGTTGTTTTTCACAAGTCTTCAGTTGTGTGGGTTATTTCACATCTAACAGGGAATGAACTTGCCCTGTAGCCACTCCCTTGGTGGAGGTATTAATAGTATTTCTCCTCTACCTGGGTACAGGTTTTTGCAAAACTTTGTAGGAATGTAAAACTGAAGATTCCCTTTTTGGCCATTTTGATAGAAACCAGCCAAATGGTTGTAAATTTATACACTGCAGACAGGACACACAGGTGGGCAGACCCACAAATGGCATGGGCATAAAACCAACATGTCTGTAGACAAGATGGAAAGGAGATGAAGGGAGGCTTAAAAGAAAAAGAATCACCCTTATTTCTAGAAATCCAAATCCAAAAGGCAAACTGGTTGGAAAAGGTAATGGGAGAGAGGTCTTTCCATCTGTCCTCACCCATTTGAAACTCTGTCTTGGGCACAGGGATGAAGGTGTCTCTATCCAAAGGCTTCTGTGGACCTCTGGAGGGAGTTTCATTTCATATTCAGTGGAAAACAGGCAAACAAACTCCTATGATCACTTCTCAAAGAAGTGATGAAAGGCTGAAGTTCCTTTCACCTCTCTGAGGATGTTTACCTTGGCCATATTCCTTAGAGAATTAGCTTGGGACAACATGGTTAACTGTTATACAGGCATAACATCCTGCCTGCGGTGTCCCATAAATGAAAAGTTTTGGAAAAAGCTTGATTTTCCCAACACCTGGAGCATTAGATATGTGAATGAACAATGCTTTCCTTGCAGATTTATTCTTTTTTTTTTTTTTTTTTTTTTTCAGTCAGTCCGAAGTTAATATTCTCTAGCCTGAGACTATGTATTTGAGATCAAATTTGATGTTAGAATAGAGGATTCTTTCATACCTTTTTTTTTTACATTGAGACAAAAATGTGATGATTATTCTCTTTTCCCTTCTACAAAATGGGAACACTCTAGTGGACAACTTAAGGTTACTGCTACACAGACTGAACTGTGGTCGTGTCAAAGTGTTGAGAGATTCATTCCATACCTGATGGATTCAAGTGCCTGTTCAGTGTGTTTGGAAAGACAATGCATAGCATATTTGGCTCTGGTTAGACTGATTTCCTATCCAGATTGTTGTTGCAATCAGAAAAGTGACCATGAATATAATCATTTTACTTTCCACATTTCTTTCTTCATCTAGGCCAAATTCTATCACTGTATATGGCAAAAGTTTTTTTCTAAGAGCCAATGTTATAAACTTCACCAGGGATTTGATTATCTAAATATCCATCCTTTCTCCTTTGCGCATCCTTATCAGTCACAGAGATTATAAAAAAGTATTAAATGACAGTGTTGTTGTTGTTGCACAAAGCAGAATACTATGACATCCACCTTGCTGTAGCATAGCTCCATCACAGCCTGCCGAGCTAAAAGGAGTGAGAAGAAAACTAAGGCATTTCAGTAAAATCAATCTGAGTCAACGTCACAAAGGACAAGACCGTCAAGCAGTGGAAGTTGATGTAGTGCCATAGGCTGAGTCTTTGCCAGTTTTTGCAGCTGAAAACCCAGTCTAAGGGGAGGAAGCTACAGATATGGGATTAAATATTGCTTTATCTTATAGACTCTAGTGACACTTCATTAAATCTGAWGGGACAGTGGCAAGGATGTCAAATCTGACATGCTTCTTCATTTGCTTATATCTATTTGAAAAGTCAAAAACCTTAGACTTACTTTTCTTTGAAAATTAAAACTCTCTTGTAAAACTCTCCTAGTGCCTCTAGCTTTACTGGTAAAATACAGATCTCAGCTCCAGGAACTCTGGTTTGGTTTCCCTTCCTGCTCATTTGATCTTGCTTGTTAGCCTTTCTCCTCACAGTACAGCAACTCATTTCAATTAAAGCTTCATTAAAACAACACTGCCATAATCACCATATGTTACTTATATATTTTTAAAGCATAACTGTTACCAACTGATCAAAATACAAGTAGGCATTTTATATGTCTATATTATATAGTGTACATATTCTATTTATGGTATACTTAAATTTTCACTTCTCTCAGCATGGACCAGAAGGAATCATTGAAGTCATTTCTACATCCTGTTCACAGTTATATCCATTTGTGGATTCTCAGCTTTGCAGTATCTGTGTTGCAACTGCTGTAGCTTCAAGTTTCAGAAGGGCTCAGGTAAACAGCAGTTGGGAGGGGGAAAGGTTGACAAGGACAAAAACCCCAACTTTCTGAGTGAAAGAAAAGAATTGCTTTGATCTCAATAATATCATGAGGCAGAAGACTGCTGGCAAACAGCACTAGCTCCTGTCGACCCGGGTCTCTTCCAGAAAGCCATCTGTATAGGTTTATTATCCCCAGGGCTGATTATTTGGGACAGTTCTGTTTAATATCTTTATCAATGATCTGGACGAGGGGATCAAGTGCACCCTCAGTAAGTTTGCAGACAACACCAAGTTGGGCGGGAGTGTTGATCTGCTCGAGGGTAGGAAGGCTCTGCAGAGGGATGTGGACAGGCTGGATCGATGGGCTGAGGCCAATTGTATGAGGTTCAACAAGGCCAAGTGCCGGGTCCTGCACTTGGGTCACAACAACCCCATGCAACGCTACAGGCTGGGGGAAGAGTGGCTGGAAAGCTGCCTGGCGGAAAAGGATCTGGGGGTGCTGGTCGACAGCCGGCTGAATATGAGCCGGCAGTGTGCCCAGGTGGCCAAGAAGGCCAACGGCATCCTGGCCTGTATCAGAAATAGTGTGGCCAGCAGGAGTAGGGAAGTGATCGTGCCCCTGTACTCGGCACTGGTGAGGCCGCACCTCGACTACTGTGTTCAGTTTTGGGCCCCTCACTACAAGAAGGACATGGAGGTGCTGGAGCGTGTCCAGAGRAGRGCAACGAAGCTGGTGAAGGTCTATAGCACAAGTCCTATGAGGAGTGGCTGAGGGAACTGGGCTTGTTTAGCCTGCAGAGGAGGAAGCTCAGGGGAGACCTTATCTCTCTCTACAACTACCTGAAAGGAGGTTGTAGCGAGGTGGGTCTCGGTCTCTTTTCCCAGGTAACAAGTAATAGGAAGAGAGGAAACAGCCTCAAGTTGCACCAGGTGAGGTCTAGATTGGCTATTAGGAAAAATATCTTCCCCGAAAGGGTTGTCAAGCATTGGACCAGGCTGCCCAGGGAAGTGGTTGAGTCACCATCCCTGGAGGTATTTAARAGACGTGTAGAYGTGGTGCTTAGGGASATGGTTTAGTGGTGAGCTTAGAAGTGTTAGGTTAATGGTTGGACTCGATGATCTTAAGGGTCTTTTCCAACCTCAATGATTCTATGATTCTATAATCATTAGTTTTCAAAAGCACTGTGTGCTAGTGATAATGGCATCCACTATCCATGACCCTGACTGCTCTGATACTTTTCAGGTCTTCAGTTCTCTCTCCTATTTTTCTGCCATCAATATTAYGCAATCCAGAAGGCAAGACAGGCAGAGGAACTTGTAACGGGGTAAYGTCTGCAGGACGGGCAGGGCTTTCAGCAGGGAGAAGGAGCTCCAGCAGTTGCAACAGCCACACCACAGCTCCGCAGTCCATCCTCACTGGCAAGCGCAGGCTGGATATTGTGGCACCAGTCCAACAGCCATTTTGATGGCCATACAAAATCATTCTCCAAATGAAGAGGAGTTGGTGGAAATGACTGGGATTTTCTTGGCATACCTCTCTAAACAGCCTGTGGTTATGTGCAGATGGACCAGCTGATCCGATCATACATTTCATATGATGTAAAAGACAATAATGACATAGAGTAGAGATGTTTTTAATCCACTGTGTTTATACCTGCATTTATTTTTCATTTTCCTGGAGCCTGACTGAGTTTGAATCAAGAATATGACTCTGGTGCATTACAGAACAGGGAACACTTTCAGATTCAAAGCTCCCCAAAGCGTGATGGTCCCATGGATCCAAGACCCTGGCTCAGATCCTTGTGKGATGATGTATCACTTCTAAAGCTCAGAGGCACTCAGGGCTGGATTGGGTACTCAGTTAGAACACAAAACAATACTTATCTCTATTTTCCTTTTTCCCCAAAAAGTAACATAAATGTTACATTGCTATGAAAATGTCAACCGTCTTCACCATTTAGAAGCCATCTGTTCAAGTTCAAATGCACTGACAGTCTGGGTTCAGAAACAGTTAATACCAAAGAAATATACTTTTATTTCTTTACTGATGAAGGTCATATAATACCGTCCTGACTGTGTCCTGCTGGTCTTCCAAAGATTCAGTAAATGACACATATGAATTATTCTACTTCTAAGAAGAGTAGATAAGGATTGTTTTTTTATAACCTGATAACTTGCTCTTCCTCCTGCTGAAAACTGGTATTATGTTCTGTATCTGGATTCCTTGCTGGTGTATGGAAAGATGCATTTTATTCAAAGTGGAAATTTCCAAAGATTTCTGGGGTAGCCAAAGAGAACATATATATTTGAGGAGACAGACAAAGAAAAAGAAAAAGCAAAAAAGCCAGGAGAAAATAACAAGTATATAAAATCTGGGAAAACTAGTCCTTGATTTATTAGCTGTAATTGCATTTAGGCACACATTATTAGTACTTACTCTTTGTGTTTCAAAGAAAACACTAATAGATACATTAACACTTTGTGTATCCTCCAAAAATGTATTAAACAGATGAACAAGGTACTTACTAAGGCAACAATGCTAATCAAAACTGTTCTCCAGATTATCTTTACAAAGCCTAATGGTATCATTTTTCTTTTACATGGTGCTTCATACTTGTATCACTGCAGAGCACCCTGCAAAGCTTCACTCATGCAGGAGCTGTCCATAGGATCACAGGATAATTCAGGCTGGAAGAGACCTCAGGAGGTTTCTAGTTTCTAATCCAACCTCCTGTGAAAGTAGGGTCACCTATGAGGTCAGATGAGGTTGCTCAGGGCTTTCTCCATTTGGGTCTTGAAACCCTCCAAGAATGGACACTGCACAACCTCTCTGGGCAGCCTCTGCCACATTTGACTGTCCTTATGGGGAAGAGGTTTTCCTTAGATGCAGTCTGAACATGTCTTGTTTCAGTTAACGTCTGTTGTCTCTCATCCTCCCACCTTGCACCGCTGTGAAGAACCTGGCTTGGTCTTCTTGATAATCTTCCCCATAGGTATAGGGAGCTGCTATGAGGTCCCTCCAAAGCCATCCCTTCTCCAGGCTGAACAAGCCCCATCCCACACCAGACACATGCTCCAGCCCTGACCATCTCAATGGCCTCTCCTGAACTTGCTTCATTTGATCAATATCTTGTACTGAGAGTCCCAAACCTGGATGGACTATCTAGATACAGTCTAACAAGTACTGAGTAGAGGGAGATAATCGCTTCCTTCGATCTCCTGGCTGTGCTTCTGCTCACAGAGCCCAGGGTACCTTCTTTGCTGCCAGAACATACTGCTTATTCATGCTCAGCTCACTTTCCACCACTACCCCAGAGCCTTTTCCCTAGAGCTGCTCCTCAGCCAGTCAGTCACAGCAGGTTCTGTTGCAAAGGATTAATCCTTCCCAGATGCAGGACTTTGCATTTGTCCTTGCTAAATTTTGGCAGGTTCTGGCCAGCCCATTCCTCCAGCCTGTCCAGGTCCTTCTGGATGGCAGCCCTGTCCTTGAGTGTACCAGCTGGTCCTCCCCCAATTTGGAGTCATTGGGAGCACACTCCATCACCTCTTCAATGCTATTGACAAAGATGTTGAACAGGACAGGTCTCAGGACAGCCCCCTGCGGCACTCTGCTTGCTACAGGTCTCCAGGTATACTTTGACCCATTAACCACTACCCTCTGAGTCCAACCATTCAGCCAGTTTTTACCCATCAAGTTGTCTACCCATCCAGACTGTAACATCCTAACTTGGATACAGAAATATTGCATCCAAGAAAGCCTTGCTAGAGTTGAGGGAAATGACATCCACTGCTCTCCTCTCACCCCCAAATCCAGTTATTTTATCATAGCAGGCAATCAAGTTGGTCGGGCATGATTAACGCTTGGTAAATCCATGCTAACTGTTACCAATCACCTGCAAAGTGCCCATCGCTGAAGTAGAATATAAAAGTGCTCTACCACCCTTTCTCCCCTTGAAATGAAACATGACAGTTTTACAACACAAACAGCAGCAAATGCTTCTTTATGGCAGCGCTAATATATCTAGAATATGAGATCTGCAGATCTTTGCCTTTGCCTACACAATTACCCAAACGGTGTCAAATAAGGCACGCACATTTTTTGCTCATTTCTCTCATCCCGCAGCCTCTAAATGCAAACAGTTTGTTGTCAGTTGGTAATATGTTTCTTGTTTAGAAACAAACTGTAGTTTAATATAGGGTGGGAGGTTTCTTTGTTTGTTTGCACAGGAGAAAGATCAGATACCTGTTACATTCAACTGTTTAATCTACAGTTATAGTCAGTGTGATAGGAATAAAAGCCCTTCCCAGCCAAGCCACAACTCTGAGTTCACAGTTCAAAAGAGATCATAGGAAGACAACAAAGGGAATAATCAATGTAAATCTGACCCTGCACTTGAAGACTGGCTTTCATCAGAAGGCTATGAGAAGTCAGACAGAAAACAGAGTTAAAAGGACAGTTCTGCAAAAATCAATGCAGAGAGACTGAGGAACAACTCTTAAAACTGGATTAATCTCTCTTCTCTTTCTCCTATTGAGAAACTATGACGCCAGTTTAAGCCAAGACTTCAAAAGATAAAGTGAAGAAAATTAAGCATCGAGAAATGTATGATGGGTACAGGGAAGACAACCCAAAACCTCAGATATGTAGTACATGAAAAAGTAACTATTTATGCCATTGAAAACTGTGACACCAGAGCTTCAGGACAAGGTATCCATGGTGTTTTCTTAGCAAGACATTGGTTAAGAAGTGGTGGGGAACAGCATGCACCTGGGTAGTTAGCCCCTCGGGCAGGAGCAAGAGGAAAAGGAGCAGGGTTTGAATTTTGGGGCTCAGTTCAGATGTCTAGGAGTCTAGTGCCATTTGAAAGACTTTAGGGCATCCCACCTGGCCTCCAACTGCTAATCCGGAAGGACACGAGTCTGTCCTAGGTCCTGTATCCCATCTGACCCAGATGGATGTAATTTTGGATATCTTGAAACCACTGAAATATCTCAAGTGGCACTAAAACTTTTGTTTAGGAACTGAATTGATCTTTGGCCATCTATGTCCTGAACTGCTCTAATACTGATGATACATAAGGATTAGCATTAGATGCCAGTATCTCTCTTGATATGCCCAGTTTTCCGAATAAACTAGGAAAAGAAAGAAAAAAAAAACCACACCCAAAACAAACCAAAAAAAAAGCCCGACAGAAGTGCAGGAAAGAAAGACAAAGGCTGAGTATTCAGTGGAAGCCCAGGACAAGGATCCAGTGGCCACATCATTACCAGTAAACTACACAGTGTCCCAGCACTGCTCTGCAATTGTTCAGAGAATTAAATCGTTAGAGTAGTCCCAGCACAGTTTTGGATTGGGCAAAATAACACTTTCCCAGATGTCTCCTGAGCAAAGTCAAAATGTTAATATAGGTCAGTTGACCACTGCAAATGGGCGTATGTGTTGCAGCCACTGTTTGCTTGCAGCCATCCTGAAAGGACACATGCTCAACTACAAAGGATAGCTTTGGGGCTAGAGAACAGTCCCTGCCCTACATTATTTACCAATAAAAGTGTAACCAAGTCTGGTCTGGTGTCTATCTCCTGATGTGTTACAGATTCCTTACACAACTGTTGATGTCCCATTAGCTGTCTGTAAACCAGAGCTGTATATACTCCTCCTTTCTCCTTTGAGTATCTAGTCTATTTAAACTGTGAGTTCCCTCAGGAGGAGATTTTCTTTTGAAATATAGCTACCACGACGGAGGTCTAGCTTTGGTTCAGAGGCACTAACATATAATGTTATGTAGGAAATGGAAAGAAAATGAGCATTTCTTGTATTCTGTATGATATGGACAGCATACAAACTCTGTTGTTTCTCCAGCTCCTCAAAGGTACATAGCTCCTATGAATCACAAAAATGTCATTCTGCATCAAAATCATAGGAAGCTTTCCATGGATTGTCACCCCAGCAAGCCTCAGAGCTCCAATATCTAAGCAAATTCATCTTGCAATCCCCCAAAATCTGAGAAATCACCCATATGAAACAATCTCATTTTCATTGTAGTGCTCTTCCATTCTGCTCCAACAAAAATCAACACTTTATCTTTGCTTCTGGTCCCTCAGATACTGGAAGTCTCTTGAAATGCTATGATGACGTTGAGGACCTTGCTAAATCACCTACATACAACACAAGGGATCACAAGGGATGACAACACCCCTTCAGAGAGGGGTAAATTGAGGCATTTAAATGACATACGAGGACACGTAAGCTACTGACAGACCATGCATAGTCTAGACTCACTGTCCACTGTCCTATATATTAGCCTTTTTTTTTTTTTTAACAATCCCCTTGTCGTTGTAGAAAGAGTTGGTGATTTCAGCTGATCTCTAAACTGCCATGTACCAGCCCAAACTCTACAACAAAATGTTTCCAACAGCAGCCAGAGCTCCCATCTCAGCTTGAACCCAACTGGCTAAAACCCAGCCCTGAAGCTTTTCGCTATGGCAGGAGGTATTTATTTTGTATTTAAGGAATAAAGCTAATTAATTTTTAGACCTTGCTGAATATGAGAATCTTCCCCTTATTGCTGGCAGTATTTACAATGGATCTTGTAATGCTTTTGTCCACTGACAAAAAAAAAAAAAAAAAAAAAAATCCCAGTTTTAGCTGAATAAGACATTTCCTAATAGTGGTACAGGACCTGGAAGCATTACAGCTAATTGAGCTTACTGTTCATAGAGTAGACACACAAAGGTCAGGTTGTCTTAACAACTTGTATGCTGTCAAGCTGTATTTGTTCTTGAATACATACATCAGTCCTTTCCACCCCAAGCAGTAATGACTGAATTGTACCAAGCTCCAAGAACCCTACTTAAGACCCAATTCTTTCTTATGCTCTAGTACAATAGATAAATAAAGACAGGCAGCAAATACCAAGTACACCTCAACCACCATGTAAGATCTGTGTTTGCTCAGAGAATTAGACACACCGTTTTGTGTCTTTTCTAAAAAAAAGGGTTTTTTTTTTGCCATGAATTCTCACAGATTGGGGATGAGAAGGGACAATTAGGTCATCTTAATTAATCTAGGCTGTCTGCCTTTGCATCACATGTTTCCTATGCATCAGGTATAAATCACTTCCTCGGAGAAAACTATCATTGAGTAAGGCAACCACCCTGGATTGGAATACATCAGAAGATGAAAAACCTACCGCTCCTTTAGTAATTTCCACCAGTTTTTCATTACCCTTACTGTTACAAATAATGAAGTAAATGTCGTCTCTCCACCCAGAAAGTGTCTGGCTCCAGCTTCTAGGCATTGATTCTTGTTATGTTTTTTCTCTGTCACAGAACCCTGAATGCTCAGTATTTTCCTGCAAGGACAGTAGAAGTATAGTGTAATAAAGTTTCCTCTAAGTCTTCATTCTGATAATCTATATACACTTCTAGTTTCTTCATATATGGTATTGTTTCCAGTTTGGAATTTTTCCATATCCACTTTAAAATGTAGCAGAAGGAGATGTCTATTCTTGACCATTCCAATGCAGAATTAAAACCTCCTCCTGCATCCTAAATCTAGGACTCACCTGTCCTAGATTTCTACTGGGTGGAAGTCTTCTTCAGAACCAGTTAACCTGGGCTCATTTTTCGGTCAGTGGGAGGAGACAGGCACTAGTAGGATAAGATTGTTGTGGCTTCTCTCAGCCAAGGATAAATGTTGAAAATAGATGGGACAAACTGTGTCCTAAAAGTGCTTGTTTCTGTGCTTTGACTATAACAAAAACATTGACTATAAGTGTGAATGTAAGTATTTACAAAGAAGGCATCTAAAGTTAGTGAGATAAATTGCACCCACTTGACAGTAGTCAAGGGAACATATCTGAAGATACAGGTCTTGAGTTGCAGTAACATAATAACAGGTAAACAATGGCAAGAAAATGTCATAGTCATGAGATTCAATAGCAAAGTTAGGCACTCTTGGGAAAACTGCTTCTTCCTTTTTAGTATAGCACAGATGTGGAGAGACTCATCCCCTGAACTAGCTCACTAAATGAGATGCTTTAGCTGAGAGGTAATTAATCCTCATAGATGTAACATTCAGGATCAGGGCATATCACTGGCAACGAACACCATTTGTTCCACTCATGTTTAAACCATGGTTTCTTCAGGGCTCCTTTCTGAGGCCCAAAGTCCCTTCTGAAGCCTTCTGAACCTTAAGCCAGACTGATCTGGTAACTCAATCTCTGCACTTGCGATTGCTAAGTTGATTATCTTCCCTCACAGGGCTGGAAAGGCATTATTTAGCTTTCTTCAAACTTTAACTCCCTTAAATTGTATGAGATGCTGCCCCTTTCTTGAGCTATTTCTGTTCCAGCCTGACAGGAACAGTAACTAAAGTGCTGGTCTATTGATTAAATATCCTTATTTTTTTCCCGTGTAACAGCCTAAGGCATTTAATCAATATGGCAATGCCCCATATCATGGACCAAAGGCACAATATCCAGTGATCATAAACTGCCTCGAAGAAGTGGTGTAAAGTGATTTTATGACCTGACACCTGCTGAAATATCCATTCGTAGTGGAATAGATACATACATTTCCTTCTGCAAGCCAGTTACATAAAAAGAACTAAATGTCTCAGGGAGCAGCTGTATAGTTTCAGCTTGACAGAAGAGACCCCTATGATATTATGATTTCACGTGCATCAAAAGGACACAGATTTTGCAAAAGCACATCTATACTACATGATGTATATTTCCTGAAGATGATGCACAAACCCATCCCAAGAGGAGAAGAACATGGCAGTCTGTCTAACATACTTATATGGATCCTTCTCCTATAACACCTGAACTGCTCGCAAGCTTATTATTTTTTAAATGTATTTCTCCTCACAACCCTTTTTTGGGATTGGGTAGTATATTTATCATTAGGAAGGTAGACCTGATCTGTGTTGAAATAGTTTTTCAGTAAACTAATGCCACTTATGGTCATTATTTTTGGGGCTATGTAGATACCGGTGAATGCCTTACTGCAGATACACCTGTATTAAAACAAACAAGCAAACAAAATAAGTAATAGCACTAATTACTTCATTTGGGAAACCACTAGATACAGAAAGTATATGTTCTGTGGCTATGAGATATATTTCATCAAAGAAATGTTATGAGTATAACCACCTATTCCTCCACACATTCATTTGCCTATCTAAACAAGTATAAACATACACTAGGAAGTTTCTTGACAAATCTTTCCCAGTGAAGATCTGCCTCATGTCACTAAGGTCAAAAAGTCTGTAGCACAGAAATTATTTGAATGAAATCCCCAAAGCTTACCATGGAATTATTTGTTTTCCCTTATTTGCCATCTCAAAGAAAACCTCTTTGGCCTCTGTAGATGATATTATAAAATGAGGCAAATAATGGAAATAGTGGCAACTGTTACAAGTGAAGGTACCTATGAACAAAAGAACATTTTTACTGTTTTTCACTCAGGACATGGTAAAAAAATAGACATTTGTAGTGCCAGTATTTAAGACCATAGTCCATGTGGCAAGAATCTTAAGTGGTCAGAGGACATAATCTTTTGTCAATATCCTAATTGCTTGGTGGGAGTTTGGCAACTGAGACTGTTAATTATAAAAACTCAGTGGTCATCAGCAAAACTCAATATTCATCAGCTCAAAGCTCTTGAAAATTAAAGGTCCAATCAATTTGTATGGAAATCTTAGGACAGAAGCCAGGGCTATTCATCTTGTATAAGACCCATGAAAGACTGGGACCCAAAAGGTACTCTGCTGGTCATTACTAAAATCTGCATTTTCCTGAAGTTTGTCAGTCATTTTATCAGTAAAGCCATGAAGAATAAATTCAGTAATTATCAGTCTTGATCTTAATCATGACCCTGTTCTGAAAGAGGAAATTTTTAAAAACTTCTGCACCTAGCCCTATTTGGCTATACGGAAAGGTGTATATTTACAACATTCCTTCACTTCCCTCCAACTCTTATTTCAGACCTTCAGGACAAAAATCTCCAAGATTAAGCCTGACTTGTTTGTTCATAGCATAGACTGTCTATTGAGGTGATATCTGGCCAGTAAAGGAGAAGAACAATTCTCATCACCAAGATGTTTCCTTGGAAGAGCAAGAGGTAATTGTCAGCTTGTAGGTCTCTTGTGAGATCCTTGGAAAGTCATCTTGGAAAATCCAAGGTAGCAGTCATCAGAGCTAGAATATCCCAATAGTTCAGCACTATGCAGAGATACCAGTTAGATTCAGGAGGCAGAACAGCTATGTCAGAGACATAGCAAGTTATCTTGTCAGGCATTTCAGAAAAGCCTAGTAGCTTGGGCACAACTAGTTGCACTGATCTTGCTACCCTGCCTCTAGTACAACAACGAGCGTGGGCATCTGCACATTGATTTGTGTTACAGAGTACAATTTGGGGTATGGCAAACCAAAAGGTTCATTGTGCAAGGTTCAACTCACTTGACTTTTCGAAGTCTAAAAACCAGGTGATTAACCAAAGTAGTTGTCCTCAAGAGGGTAAGCCATTGAATCCTGAAGTAGATCTTTAAAATGGGAGAGGATAACTCACCTTCTAAAGTCACTGATCTTTCTCAAGTGGTTATGAAGCAAAGCTTGACAATTGGTTTAGCATAGGTTCAGAGTGAGGTACATGTAGCCAACCTAGACATGCTCAGCTCTCTTTATAGTCAGGAAGAGGAAATAGGTTTTCTAAGACAGCCATTCACGTGATAAATTTTAGGTGTCTGCTGTAGGATGAGATGAGTTTGTAGAGCTTTGTAACAGAAATATTAAGAGTGGTTTGAAAGATGTATGAATGGAAATTTCTTTGTGCGAAAGTACCAGAGCAAACATCAGAGGAAGGCTTACAGCAATGGCACACATTGGACACAACGGAAAATAGTCAAAGTGATAAAGACCAGTGAATGTGTTCTTACACCAAAAAAGACTTTCTGAACGTTGTTTTGTAGAGGAACATGAGACATAGCAAGGACTTGAGGTAGTGCTGTTTGTCCTGTCCCACGCAAGTCATCCTGGCCAGACTACTTGACGCACACATCTCAGTGATTATGGTATTATGGTTATACGGATTATAATATGTGGGTGTGTGAGTGTGAGCAAAATCTATGAGACAGTGAGTATGAGTAAGAGTGCGTCACTGAGATCAATTCTGTTTAAAACAAATACCACTTCCATGTTTTGTTGCACTGATTTCCTACAAATTATGCTGTGAACGTGCCTATTTCTGTCCCCCAATTAAAAAACAAGAATAGGTAACCATTTCATATGTAGACACCTACCTGAGTATGTCTGCTTTTGGCCAGGTTAATCCCATTCTTCCTCTACAAAAAAATAAGCTTAGGTGAACCCCACCTTTGTATGCCAGTTTTCTGACTCTGTGATGGGAGAAATAGTATTTTCTTTTCTCCTATTCTCAGAATTAAAGCCACAAATACGTTGATGTGCTCTGGTACTTTGTTACGTGGCCCACCACAGTGCCTGGAATAAAAGAGTAAACTTCTCTCCTTACAGCTGTTCATGGCCTTAGAAAACGTCACCCATTCTGAATAGAGAGGGTCTATTGATACCCAAGTACAGGATGAATGAGAAACAAAATTTACAAAGAGACAGTGACTTCCTTCAGGTTATTTCATACTTACGCAGTTATAAGGAGTGTTTAGGGAAATATATCTATACCTATATATGTAATTGTCAGGCTGGTGTGATATAAAGTTAAAAAATGAAGTACAATACATTTACATTTTACTTGGAATGATCTCTTTTTCCTTTAAACATTTTGCAAGAGCTCAAACACTCCCTTTCCACCCTATCTTTATAATTATTCTGAAAGAACATACTGGTTTCAATTTTTATTCGAGGTCATTTTCCTATTTTGCATTAATGTTAGCATATAATAGAAAATCCAACTACTGTATGTGAGACTCGGGGGGGGGAAAGGCACATAGATTTAAAGAGACTTGACAGAAAACCAGCACTCTGCTTTTGAAGGGAAAAAAATCAACAACTGAATTTACAGTTCTTAGAAGCACAGCAGGGATGGTACATAATGCCATGAAAGTACAAATTTATAAAAATCTGATCAACTGAATGACATTTGCAAGAATGCTGGTTTCAGGGGAGTTCTGAGCTGTTAAGGCCTGTTGTAGCCTTTAATGAAATATAGTTCCTTATAATTTAAGCTGATGCACCTGAAAATTAAAAGTGTAAGCACTTTTGGGGGGTGGTTGTTGCTAGTCACAATAGGTGAAGTTCTGCTTTCACTGCCCTGAAGATACAGTTGGAGTAAGTACTGATTTCAGCACTTAGTCCAACTTTACAGCGGAGGAAATTGAAGCCAAATCTGCTACAGCGAAACAGTAACTTAAACCTCCTCTTTTTTCAGTCACCCTTTCCTCCAAAGATCCACTATCAACAAAAAAAAAAAAAAAAAAAAAAACAAAAAAAAAAAAAAAAAAAAGAGCAAAACAAAGCAAATAAACTGAGTACCCTTGTTACTTGGATTTATTCCAGATTGAAACTGGGAAACCTGAGACCAAAATTTAGCCTTGTTCAGCTCTAAATGTAACTACAGAAACTGTGTATAGTTTGGCTTGGTCACTACATCAGGACACACAACAGCAAACACCTCTTCAAATAAAGAAAAGGAAATCTTTTTGAAGCTTGCCTTTCCTGGATCATTCTTTGTTGGGAGGTGAGATCAGCTAGAAATAGTCAGACTTTGGTTCTTAGATATGATTGTAAATGCAAATAAGCACAAGCAGATATAAATACGGAATTTGTACGAGGAAAGAAAGGAGCTGCAGGATAAAAGAGAAAGGAGCAATTGTTTTAATCCTATTAAGAGCCTGATTAATGCAATTAAAGAAACTTATATTTCAATTAGGCTATGTTTCAAGCTGCTTTACTCAAAGGCACTTCCCACTGCGGTACCACCCTTTAGCATACTACATATGACATCATTTTGCATTGGTAGTGTAATCTTTCTGTCCCACTTAATCCAGCAGGAATTAGGTTCCTTCATAATTTTCATAATTTGGGCCCAAGGGATTTAGAAATGCAGAATAGGGGTAGAGGTAGGGTATGTCACAAGGTCATATTTCTTCATTTAGGGGAAAAAAAGAACCCAAACCATCAGTGTTCTTCTGTTTGGAGGCTGCAAAGCAAGCAGAGGAATAATTTTCAGGGAATGCCAAAATGGGCTTGTATTTGGTCTGCCAAAAAGCACTGTGAAATTTTTGTGTTTTCCTGTTTGTGAAGAGAAGGGTTGTGTGTCCCTCTCCCCAGAAAGAGGAAGGAAGATTTGCTGAGGCTCAAAAACCAGCCTTGATAAGCCAAACTCATGCTGGTGAATCATGGCTGTGACAAGGATTGGTGTTGGTGGGCTGAAGGGGCAGCGGGCACCTGGCTTAAAGAAGAGGAGGCAGCTGCCTTTTTTGCTCAGTGAAACACTCAGGAAGGTGTCAGAGGAAAACATAGATTATTTTATTGCATTATTTGCAAAGCTCATTGCTAAATTTTGGACTATAAAAAAATGAGACCGCTGTGCAAGGAGASGGAATAATTCAGCCTGGATTAATCCTTTGTTCACTAAGACCCAGAAAACACCCCACATCCACAGAAAACACCTCTTCCATTTGTAATTCAATTTGGCACTCTGGACATTGTTTGGTAAAGGATGTCCTTAATTTTTCATGACTGTATGGAGGACTGGAAGCTCCTGAATTGCACTTTCCTGTCAAATTAAAAATGGGATTTCARAGGTGAAACATGTTGACTTTCACATTACCACCCCTGAACTCTCCCTGAATATGGGGTAAACATCTGAAGAACTTCACTAAAGAAAGAATAGGAAATGTTGATTGTGAATGTGAGAAAAAAAAGCTTAAGTGATGAAATGATATCAAGGAACTTCCTTCTTCCTAAGTGCTTCAAAAAGACACATTTTGCTGTTGATTCAACATGTTCATTCCTTGGTTTGAGGTAGATTTGAGAGTAAAAGCACAAGGGGAAGGCAGCTTTTCACCCTGAAAAACAATTTTCCGTTTGGCTGGGAAAAAGAAAAAAAAGAAAGAAAGAAAGAAAGAAAGAAAGAAAGAAAGAAAGAAAGAAAGAAAAGAGTGAGAAATAAAGCTATGTACAAGTTCAGCCCAAGAGACTTCACAGACCTGAGAATGAAAAATTTTAAATGAACCACTGATGCGCTCTGATGGAGGATGCTATGGAGGAGAAAAAAATAGAAGAAAACAAACAAACAGGAGTGAGCTTCAACGGAAGATTGGTTTGTTGTCAAGAGCAGCATCTGCTGCTGTGCAAGCAGAATAAGAATTACAAGGGCTACCTCATACTCAGTGCTCCTGGGTACCGGATACTCACCAGCTGAGGTCATGAAGACATCTTCCCCACAGGGCATGCTCTAGTCATGGATGTGTACATGTGAGTCTCACTGGGTTTTCATGCATTTGTCCAGAAAAGAGCATTCCATAAAGGAATTGAATATATTTCCTCATTTTAGGCAACCTAAAAGTGTTGACAACTGGGCAGAGACAATAGTCTTCTCAAATAAAGGAAGAGCTACTAGTGTCAGTCATCCCCTCCTCCCATGACCTGGAGATGATAGGGATGGCTAAACCTTTTAGGAAACATCTTTCAACTTACAACAATAATGGCAATGCAAGAAATAAATACAACATAATTCAACATTTGTGTGGTGCAGTGATTTCAGATTTGGGGAAGATTATCTACCACACTGCTTTAATCTGCCCATGTCTGTGCATCAACAACCAATCCTGTTTCACACGGCGTATGTGGTGGGACAGTGTCCCATGCCACAATGTGGTTTTTTCTGCATCTGCTGCCTTTATACAAAACTGTCATGAAGGACTTGCTTCTTTCTTCTCCTTTCTTTTTGAGCATCAAAGGGTCATAGGATGACTTGCTTTGTATGTAGACAAATGAGTTTGGAGGGGACCACGCACACTTATAAAAAGGTGGAAGGCTTAGGGAAAGACTGGAAGAAAATACGGCCTAGGGAGACAGGTTAATTGCCTATAAATACAAAAAAAAGTCCGTAAAAAAAGAGACATTTGTTTTATTACTTAATGAAGTCAAACCAAGTAGTATTAGACTAACATCGTGGCAGGGAATATTTAATGCTTCACAAAAAATACTCTCAAAAAGCCATTCAAGCAATTGATCAGGCTGCCAGAGAGGAATGAAGGATAGTTTTCACAGGGACTATATAAAATTCTCATCTTTTTCTCTGAAACACGGAGAGAATCAAATCAAACTAGCTAAAATGGAAAGAGAATGATACCAACTAATATACTTGGGTACTGCTGAACCATTCCCAGCTCGAGGTGACCTAGGGCTTCCCCAGATGTTGATGGGATGGGTGATGGGATTTGCAACACAGTCCTCCTCAATTGGCTGCAGAACAAACAAAGCATACATGCATATTTATGAGATGTGACAAATGCCTTTACTTTCTCGAATCCCAAGGGCATAAGGTGGCCCAACACTTCTTCTGAGCTTTAGTCCTAAGTGACAGATGTGTTAAGAAAACTATGTATTGTCTGAATGCCTTTTGAATGCATCTAGACAACAAATCCAATCCAAAAAGGACTGGTTAAGCCTTTTTTTTTTTTTTTTTTTTTTTTTTTTTTCTTTTCCCCACAACTCTCTCTGGAAGTTTGAAATTAAATGTTTTCAGTGATTAAAAGGAAATGGAGTAAAATGCAACTGAAGTAATTTTTGGTTTTGGTTAAAAGCACTGTGTCTTGACTGCCAGTCATGTCCAGCATGGACAATCCATGGCAACACAGGAGCAGTATGAACTTCCCACCACCTGCCGCCTTTGGGGTGTAGACATCCATTTATGCATTTTCTCCTGCAGACTCTGCTCTGCCAGCAGTCACTGCCAGCAGGGACATCTACACTGGAAACAGTAATGTATTACGCTGCTACAGCTCCATTCAGCAGAACTTATTGATCTGCAGCTTTTACCAGGTTGATATCTGACGGTGCTTTCAAGTACTAGTACTGGTACATTTTGTTAGCAAGGTGTCAAGCCAGACCGAGCTCAACTGTGGCAGGGTGCAACTTAACTGCAAGCAAATTTACTTATTGTGTTGGGTAACTTAATGAACCTGCAGTGAGCATTGTGCCACAGAGGTTAGTGTGCATTGGATACTTGTGCTGAAGCACTTCTGCATCGTGTTGTTGTCTGTTGTGTAGTTACAGTCAAAGATACCCTGATTTTGCAGGCTGTGCAGCTACTCAGGTCATTTCCTGATGCTGCTCTACCCCTGACATATCCCTCCCCATCTTTCAGCTTGCTCCTGGTAGGTTCAACCATGTAAGAGGTTGGTAATGGCAAGGAATCTGTGGCTAGCGTGGCTTTCAGTGGGATGAATCCAGGCTCAGTCAGAACTGATGATTCAAGGGTTTTATTGCTCCTCCTCTCCTTCTATGCAGACATAAAAGAGGAAGTGACACGACTGCAGCATGTATTAGAAAATCCCTATCTACAATGTCCAGATGACAATCAGTCCATCATAGGGAAATGAGCAACCCAAAAGGAAAGAAGATTGGTTACATTTTTAAAACAGTAGGTGGGAAGACAGAGGGTCATAGCATAAAGTCAAAAATAAGTCTTCCCTTTCAACTTCTGGAGATAAGTCCTTCTTTTACGGCTCTCCAGAGGTAGATGTGAAATGATCCTTTTTTTTTGCCTTCTGGAAGTATTATGAGGAAAGGCTGCTGACTCCTTACCAGGTCTTTAGGCATTGGAACTGTATTTAGAAGTCAGACCAGAAAAACCCCAGTCATTAGGCAAAGTTTTGCCCTACAAGTTTATGCTTGTTTCTCACCGAAGAGCCATCTGTGGATGGCTACATGGTGGTCAACATTTTATCCACTTCTGCAAACAAAGCATGTACACCAGAATTTTATGATCTGTTTGAGAACAGTCATTCAACAACCTCTTTCTATTGTTCAATCCTAATTAGCTTTGGATGCTAAAATGCAAGGCAGGGCAGAGTAAAGCAATAAAACAATACCCACGCTGCCTGTCATTGAAAGCAATGCTGCTGAAGAAGATTGGGGATACATGTTGCAGAAGTAATCTAATTCCTGGTAGCCACTGGATATATGTGGTAATGGTTATTGATGCAGCAGGCTGCTCTGCAACACAGCGTGCCRTAGCCAGCAGACACTGCAGGAATTTCACTACAGCTTTGTTCAGCAAGGCAACAGCTTGGGGAGTGAGAAAGCAGAAAGCATCCCTCACCTGGTCCAGAAGCAGTATTGTCAGAGGGTGGGACATACTCTGCTCTCCTTTTACCAGATTATTTCTGGCCTAATTCCATGATGATCCTCCAGATTCATGACAATGACACCAAGAGCAGAATCTGACTTTGCGGCTCTTTCGCTGCATGCTGGAAAGCACTCCAAGTAATGAAAGAGAAATGTGAATTAAAAAATGTAGGCTCTCATTTGCTAGACTTTGCCTCTCACCTCCTTCTGCTGCTTTGTATTGCTCTGTGGTCTCATTTCCTACTGCACAGATCAATGTGCTGCCTGGTCTTGGGCATGCTGCTCTCATTTCCAAATCCTTGGACTTTCAGGTCTTTCTTTATTGCATGCTGCTGATCCTCTGCTATGTTTAAACCCTCTCTAAGTGCAATACCCAGAATTTAACGTCCTCCCTGCCAACACAATTTGGCTTTATGCAAGCAGTACCTATATTCAGCATTCTTTTTCTCTCTAAAATGAATTCGCAGGTAGATACAGAAATATGTCATCCCTCCCCCTCTCTGTCCTCCAGCATATCTATGCCTACAAACTGTGAATTCTAGTTGCCATTTCTAGGGGCTTACAGCCAATTAATGACCATCACCTTTATGATCATGGTGGAAAAGATTTGCTTCCATGTGTTATTTGGGATTAGTCTCTATCAGAGCCTAAGGGTCCAAGTAGTGCTTCAGTCACCTCTTCATGCTGACTCTATTATCTCTTTCAGCACTAAAAAAAMCCCCTGTCTTATCAAATCAAGAATTCCTTTAAGGCCATGAATAAGTAACAYCAGTAGTAAAACAACTATGCAATATCCTTACTGACCACACTGCAACTATTTCAAAATCTATGGGTCAAGAAATGTTCCTTCTGTTTACAAATACATCCCAAAAAGCAAACCAGAAAAAAAAAAAAAAATCCACTGCATCAAACAAGACCCCAAGGAACACATAAAGTTCACCTCTGAATGGACCATCAAGAATAACATTTTGGTAYCTTGTGACTCACACCACAACTGCCAGAGCTGGTGAACTGCACTGGTATATGTGCATTCCTGTGAACACTGGGCCCAGCTTTCTTAAAAATCATTCCAAGTGCTAATCAAGTTTATGCATCCCTAGGAGAATTTTTCTTTTATTAGAGACTCTTAAGCTGTAAGGGAGCTGCAAGGGCAAGCTACTCCCCTGGGGAGGGCAAGCTGGGAGAGAGGGTTACAGCAAGATGAGCTGGGGCAGCATCCTCACCAACGAGAGCTCAGTCCCACAGCACCTGAGCAAGAGCAGAGTAGGTCTGGAGACAGTAATCGGGGTCAGCCGAAGGGTCAGTGACCTCCAGACACATCTGTAGAAGTGAAGCAGGTTCAAGGCCAAGCCAGAAAGTCAAGTCAGTGAGTTGGGTCAGGTTCAGCATGGTACATGGCCAGGCAGGGCAGATGTACAACATAGCTCAGGCAGGGACCAAGAGCAAGGGACTGAGACTCATTGCATCTCCCAAGCAAAGGGGTGCTGCTCCCGTGGAGATATCTCACAGGTCTTTCTCACAACAGCGTGATCCAAGGATACAGAGCGGTGTATATCAGAGCTGGCCTTGAACATGATCAGCGAAACCCCTGGGGCAAGGGGAAGATAGGCAGATAGTGTCGCTGCACTCAGGCCCCTGCATAAACTTTGGCACAAAGCAGCTACCTCTATACTTATAACTCAAAGAGGGATGAGGCACAAAAGCTGGCTCTCCATCACCCATGCATGCTTTTTGACGCAGCTTTGTCCTATTCTCCCAAAGAATGACCCAGGTCCGGTGTAGCACATGCCAGTGACCATTCCTAATGGACAGGTTGGATACTGTCACCTTCTTTCTGCATGGGAGATAATTTAACCACAGGGACATGACCAGGCCTTGGATCCACAGGACAGCCCCTGGCCTTATTTTATTCAACAGTATAGACGCATTCCCTCCTGAATTCTACCAGCACATTAATTTTCCCTCTTCCTACAAATCCTCCTTATTTCCAGCCCTGATGCTAATCAAACATAACCAGGACTCAGAAATCCAGCAGCTTGTTGAAGTGAAATGTGATGATTATCTGTTACTCTTCAAGGAGAGTGCAATGCCAACCGAGCTCCCACATACCTCACCTTCAATGCCTGTGTGGCTCAACTACCTTATCCAAAGCACTACCGAGGACACAYGCTATAATTTTAATGACTCCTTTTTTATGGAAATAATTTGGAGAACAAATAATGATTGCAAACCAAGTCCAGGACACCTGAAAGCCAGGTAGACAATATTTGGATAAAGCAAAGTGATTTATGGGATTTGTACCCAACAGCYGATCTAACCAAAGTCGACAGAAAATGCTGTCTCATCACCTTTGTCAAATTAAATCAGTGATTTTGGTCCCTAAAGCAAGTGCCTAACAGGAGCATACTTTTTCTGAAGGGAGGAGGCAGGAGAGGAGGAGAATGAAAATGAAAGAATGATTCATGGCTGCAACATTTTCTGATTAAATAATGATGGTTTGTGATACAATATGAACATGTCCTGTTTACATTGCACCTTGCAGCGTGATCTGACAGGCAACAGTAAAAGCAATTATACAAACACCATTCCTGAAATACATTTCACTAGATACTGTTAGAGATATCCAGTGCTGGAGACTCTAAAATCTCCCCAGAAAGTGTTTCAAGCTCCTTATCATTAGACAGCTTTTCTTAATATCTAGCCTGATTCTTTCTTGCTGCAATTTAAGTCCATTACTTCTTGTTCTTCCCATCTGTAATAAACAAAAAAGCAATGAATATTCTTTTCCTCTTTGCAGCAGACTTTTATGTACCAAGAGACCGTTATCTTCACCTCCATCTTCTCTTTTTTAGCTTCACCAACTCTCTTTTTGTAATCTCTCCTCTGCAGTCAGGCTTGCAAGCTCTCAGACCACTCCTGCTGCTTTCCCATAAACACTCAGTAACTGACCCGTGTCTCAAAATGAGCGCCCAACACCAGACAGCATAGTCTGAAACAGATGATTGAACTGTCCTAGTCTAATGTGATGAAGATTCACACTAAAGCCACATTAAAGAATGATTTTTAAGGAATCTAAAGCATATGGTCTCAACCCAGGCACCGCTTATCAATGAAGTAAGAACTCAGACACAAACAATAACGTGGCATAATAAACTGCCCTGCAATGGGACCTGTCCAATTAAGTGTGGCTCATAATCCAGCTACCTAAACACAAGTATCTGGATATGAGATGCCCTGTGGTATCTGACACTTCTATATGGACCTAAGCAATACAGCACAGGCCATGTTTGAGACAGTAACAGACCTCACAGTCAGTGGGAGTCTATGGCATCATTGATCCCATCTTTGAGTAGACATATACATGAATCGTAATACTTCTTAGATATCTAGTGAACATGTAGGGTACCTAGAGAACACACTCAGTGATGCATTCCTACTTTGGATACACCCAGAGTTAGTTGAGATGACTCCCATCCCACGCATCAGCTGAGCTATAATGAATTCCATCTTCATGCTCTTTGCCTGTGGTAAAGATACACAGTACTTCGATTTTCTTTTGCTAAAGATGTAAGGAAACATGGTTAAGATGTGTGATCCTGCACTGCTGAAAGCTGAGTGCATGCTTGGTGATTCTGCTTAGAGCTGACATGCAATCATTTGCCAAGCAGCAATAGACCAGTTTTGATTTTCAGTCTTGATCCTTGATTTTACACAAATACAACATGAGTAATTGAGCCATGCTAGTACTCACCAAAAATTAACTTCAATAGTTTCTTCGCTAGTTTTAGATCTATTTACATCTGGCATGGACAGGGAGAAACATTGTTCAGTATCAGCAGGCTTTCAATCCCTCAGCTTAGATTGTGCAGATAACACAATAAAATAAAATAGAAAAAAAAGGTTTAACGCAAAATAAAAGGGTATGCTGAAGCAGAAAGTTGATATATTAAGAGATAAAAATAACAAAAGATACTTGTTATGCATCATATTATTGGACAGGATATCGTTGAGTTGATTTGGAACAAGAAGCGAGCATAGTTTTTGTTTTATGTTCGTGGCTGCATGGTTGCATGTCCATCAATATTACTGAATAAGAGCTGGAAGAAAAGAGAAACCTGAGTCTTTGAACCTGAAATGAAAGTAACTAGAAGGAACTTCATGGTACTACACTTCTGTCTGCTTGAAGATTTCTTACATCTTTCTCTGAAGCATTTGTGTTCAGACTTATCCTACTGAACTTCAGATGTCTAATTCAGGAGCTCAGAATAGGAAGCCAGCTGTCCTACACTCCCTCCAAAAGCAACAGAGAGAAAGAGGCACCTCCAGACAATGGTTCAGCCCACATAACATCAAGATGACAGAATGCCTTGGAAACATGGGACTTAAAAATAAAGGCAGGAGGGTACCATTTGGTCTGTGGCTTCTGAGTCTTGGGGATATATGCATTGCGTGCTTTCCCAGCAATAAGGAAGATGGAAGACAGCAAGGTATATTCAGTTATATGAATACATGGCATTCATACTCCTTTTAGGCCAAAGAAACTGGCACTTAAAGAAAAATGTGATCATGGCACTTTTTATTATATTGGTGATAGCTGAAATCAGTTGTTATTATATCCTTATACTCCTAAATATTAGTAATATACCCTTTATCTTTTAAAGACACAACTGGGGAGRCAGTCAGGGAAAGCTTGGAGACTATGAGTAGAATTTAAGATTTCTCTGCTTAGAAAAAAATAAACTTACCTGCCTGTTCATGAATTCTCTCCAGTACTATTAAGTCAGCAAATATGATCTGTATAGTGGATAGAGCTCTATTCTACTTCCACTAATGGTAATGAGAAGTGTGCCTTTGACATCAGTGAAAGCCTGAAGTTACAGATGATTTCCTTTTCTTTAAACTCTTTTAAAAAAAAAATGTTTCAGGAAAAGAGTAATATCCACTGGGACAGACTCTAAAGAGTAAAGATAAATACAAACAGAGTTTATTTTACTTTTTTATATGTTTCAGATCTATGTAAGAAAAATGTCTTCTACAGCAAAAAGAAGTGATGCAAGAATTGCTTCTCATAAATGGACAGCACTGTTGTCTATAAAAAAGAATGATACATTGTTGCTCACTAGGCAAAAAAAGCAAGCTATGGAGAATATACACAAGATGAACCCACTAAAAATAGAGCTACTGCAGTATTTATTGTGACACAAAAAACATAATGAATTTTTGACCCACTGTATAAATTGTTTTTTCTGAAGAGTCATCTTAAAAAAAAGTAATAATGAAGTTGTAGTTTATGAAGAGGGCATGGTTCCTTTTGATGTTTCCTAGTCTTCTAAGATCATTCCACAGAAGACCTTAATCCCAGTCTGCTCCACAGTCTCCCTAGTACCTATCCAGGAAGGCATCTGGAAAGCAGTAGTGCAGCCTTGTACTGAAACTGTCTCCCTGCRCGAGGGCCAGGAACTCACCAGCCTCCCCAATGTCTACTCAAGGGACTCTGCATTATTTGTGGCCTTTTCTGTTCCACTGAGTCCTCCAGGATGAGCTTCTGTTGGACCAAGGAGAGCTCTGATGTTGGTACCAGGAGGATGTGAGAGTGCTCAACTGGAGGTGGGCATCTAGCACTTGCTTCTCAAACTTGGAGGCATCACGCTTGGGTTGCTGAGTAGTTTGGCATGACCACCTCTCAAAGACTGAGTTTGTGAGGAGGAAGAGAGGAGGAAGACAAAACTAGTCTGTGGCACCCCTAGCTCCTAACACTTCCATCTCAGCTGGCACAGACATCACACTTGTCTTCAAAAGCATTCGTGTGCAACAAGGCACTTTCTTCTCCTTGCCCGTGAGGGGGGATCACAGTATCAGGACATGAATTCTCTATGTTTTAGAAACATAACAAGAAGCCCCTGGCAGTAGAGCACTCAAGGAGCACTGCTTTCTTTGTCACTGTACTTGTGAACTTCGGAAAAGCATTTGGGAGCTTTGTTCCTCCTTGGGCTTTTTGTGGATACAAATGTCTGTTCATACTATGCACTAAAGGGCTTGCTTTGCCTTTGGAGCACCTGCTTCAAGAGAGTTTGATGATGGATTTTCACCAGAACCTAGAAATAATGTAACAAAATACATGTGGTTTCCTGATGTTGACAAAAGATTACTTAGATACAGTACACAGGAATACAGAAAAAGGTAAGCTGATGCTGATGTTAATTACTGATGGCCTCCATAGACCATGAATAAGAAGACAAGCCGTGACAACTGATACTAGGTTGTAGCTGTAGCAGAAAAAGGTGTGAAAAAGGTGTAAAAAAGGTGTAAAAATCTTAATTCCAGACAACTGCGCACATTTACACTATCTGAGGATCAACTTTAGAGGTTAAAACCAGCCCAGGGTTAGGTTAGATTTTCTACTTACACTGAACCAATTCAAGTAGAAACCAGAAGACCCATGTTGCTGGAAGTCTGAGCAGAACCAGGCAAAGTGTACTTTCCAGATTCAGGTTTTCATATGCTCCTAAGGAAACCAAAACCTACTGGCAGAAGATTTTCATTTGGATGAATGTCTGAAAGAAGCTTCTCCCCATTTACCAAGAATGATAATGAGATTTTTCAATTGCAACCTCAGTCTCCTACATTTTTAGATTAGTTTAATTGCACTGAGATCACTGATGTAATTTTTCATTACATCAGTGTTAATTGTAATGTAGGAACTAAGCCTGCAGAACCTGTTGGCTAGTGATTTGTCTATCAAGAAATACAAAAAACAGTAATGATAAAGGAACTACTGGAGAGCCTACTAAGACGGAACTGATACCTGGCTTACTCGGCAGGACTGCCTGGATTTATGGSTGCCTAACAGTATTTGAGTGATATATTGGACAGGGCTGCTTCCAAAAAAAAAAGGTATTTTGTCCATGAAATAATATTATCCTCTAACAAACAGGTGCAACTCTCACAAAAGCACTAGGACCTAATGAATACGTAGGACCTATGTCTCATCTGGCCATGTAYGTTTCTGGTTCTTTATTGGCTTCATAGCCTGAATCATTGGACTTGACGTACATTCCTCTCAGCCTGAACATAGTGCAAAAAAGGAAGCAACGGCACCAAAGCAAATTAAATATTAATTTCCTACAAAACTACAAGCGCAAGGCCCAGTTGAATGTTTTCCAACTTATGCTGTTTTAACAGCCTACAAAGATTTGGATTTCTCTCTGTAGTTGCCAGTCTCTTCTGTTGACCAGAGGGTCCACAGGGAGTCTACAACTCAAACTTTGCTCTTCTGTTAGATGACAAAAATCTACAGCAAGCTCTCTCTGTGTCAGACAATCTGTGTCCAAAATACCTGTTTTATGTTACAGAAGATTACAAATACATCTAAGTCACTGATTTTTAGCTTATGTTATGCCCCAGCTTTGACATAAAAAAAAAAGAGCCAATTATAAGATTTTCACTTTAAGTTTATCTCACTAGGAAGTCATGTTTGTTGGATTATGATCAATAGCCAAGAGGTAAAATCAGTTCTCCTGATGCTTTCTAACTGTCAAGCATAATGAAAAAAATTGGCTTGCTTGATGTTATAGTGCAATAAAAATATGATGAGTAATATTTAGTATTAATCTTTTTTTCTTTTTTTTTTCAGACTTCTGTAGAACTATTAGCATATAATTATGCATTGCGTGTCCATGTCCAGGTGTTGGCAGTGGGGGCTGCAGGAGTGGCTTCTGTGGGAAGAGGACATGGGCCAGACACAGCCTGTTCCAGCCCTTTAAGCCTGACAGTTCAGCCGATTTTCCACCCAAGTTTTTTTTCCACTTATCAAGTCCATATCTCACCAGTTTGGCTATATGTGTCCACCCCCAATGTTCTACACATCCCCACATATGCTTTGATGTCTAAGCTCCTATTACAGTCATGGGAGAATCACTCAACTTTCCCAATAGAGACTAGGGAGTGAATCGGATAGCTCCGAAGTACACATTTACTGGGAGGTCAGCTGAATCTTTTTCCAGTCTCTGTTGATTGCATTGAGTTGGCAATTCAGTTGCCCACACACACGCATCCAGTATCATTTGAGGTGACCTCCAGCTGCCAGCCCAGGAGGCCATGGTTTTCCTGTAGTTCCTGTCTCATATTTGTCAGCCTTACGTGGCTGTTGGGGATTCCCAAGCGCATCTCAAATGGCACTAGATGCCTGTGTTGGGCAACTGAATTGTACCATCAGTCTCCATCAAATACAAAGGGAATTTAGACACTCAGATGTAGGTGCCTACAGAGAAGACAGATAAAGTCAGGTACCTTCATTCAAACTAAACCCCAACCAAGCTAACTCCTTCAGCTGTTCAGGAAAACATTGATACACACTGAACTCCATGCTTTWAATTCTTCATTTCAAAATGTCTTCAAGAGCTTTGTGCGTTGCCAAAGTCAGATTTAGCAAGACTATAATTCACTCTTTTCTCCTCTTGAACATAAGTTGTACTTATGTAACAATTCCTGTTCTCCAACTTTGACAGTGCCAGGCCATGACCTGATAGTTGTATTACAAATGTGTCCTACCAGGCCTGTGATTTCTTTCAGGAATATGGAAAAGACCTTTGATTAAAGTGCTTCCAGGTTTTGTCAAAGTAGAAATAAAAGCAATTTCATGTTCTGTAACTTCTTTCTCCTTACATATAATTTTCCCTTCATGATCAATATAGTTATTAAAACACAATAGGGGAATAAGAATTTACTTTCTCAGCTACTTCTGACCATTTGAGATGCCCCAGGTTCTCTGTTACATTTAAACACAGCTGGCAGAGGTGACTTGTGATTTTGGGAGGAACAACAGACTTCCATAGTGGAAGCCAGAAACGCAGCAGGATTCTCTACTCAGCACAAAAGGATCCTAAATATTTATTTTTAGGCAAAGAAAACAAACCCTAGCTGCCTAGTAGTTAAGTGCTTTTTTTGAAGGTACTTGTCTATCAGCATGAAGGCAAGATGTTCACCTCTAGGGCACTATTCATCACAGACTAAGGTACAATATCCAAGACAAGCAGGATGAACTGTCTTCCAGAGGTATGTGCAAAGGAAGCTTAGCTTGTCTTGTACTAGCTGCCTAAATTTTAAGTACCAAGTCAGATGAGATGATACTATACTGACTATAGGTCCCTACATTGTCCCTATGAAAAAGATGAGCTGATAAACTGATACTTATGAGAACCAAGTAAAACATCAAGGCACAGAAATCAGAATATAAACCCCCATCCTGGAATTCAATYGTTAATTCTACTGTGGCTTTGAAAACCAATGTGGCATCTTTACCGACACTAATTATGAAAACTTGATGACATACTTCAGGAATGGTGGCACTCTTTGGACGGTGTCCCTGTGCCAGAAAGGAGTCACTCAGAAAGTGAACAGAAAAACACTGCTGCCTGCATTTTAAGATTTTCAGCGGAGGTTTCCAGTATGAACACTGACCAAGCTTGACCATTTTGCTACTTGATGAGATCTGACAAGCTCACAGCCCAGTGTAATCCCGCTTCAGGCTATACAGCTGGGACTCCAACCGGCATACTTATTTTCTGCTCCTGGTTTTCATTGGATCCAGGTTAGGTATACATCTCCAGTGCTAATATTCCTAACTTCCTGGTATTCCTAGCCCAATAAGAGGCAAGTTTTATACCATTTCTCAAAGCTTTGACCTTTGGGCAATGCAATTGATTATATGTGCTGCCACTGGGCACAAGGATGACTCTGAGTGTGGTTTTCCACTCAGTAACCAAGGATTTCCATTCACTCCTCATTTAAATGAGGCCATTAAGAGAAATGTAACTCACTAGTTTATGCCACTGTCAGAGAGGGAAAATGGCTTTTTAATCTCTGACCCTTCAAAATGAAATTGTACCCTGGAAAGAGATTTTGTTAAACAAATGAAATAGAAAAACAAAAGGCAGTATGTGATTTCCTTCTGCCATCTCCAAATTGTCACAGATCAGACTTGTTCAGCTTTCACGCACAAAATCCTTGCTTTTGAAATACTGAATCCAGACCACTGTGCATAATGCAATGGATATTCCTAAATCTTGACTTGATACAGTCCCAGTGCCGCATACCACCAAGGTGAACAATTGGTAAAGACTACAGCTACCCACTCATCCTCTCACCAGCCAAAGCAGCTTCATCAGCAATGCCTCACCACTAAATTTGCTCCCAAGCCTTCCGTCATATCTTTCCCTTCTCCTCCACTCTCGCCCTTTCCGTTTCCTTCTCAAGAAAGGAGTGATTTGTGCTTAAATAAAAAGTGAACTCACAATAGGCAATTTTTAATTTTTTTTTTTTCTTCCAAAAATCCTACTGGGCATGGTTTATAATAAAAGAAAGATTAAACTACCACCTGGCCGAGTCAACTCTCTCTTTTTGATGGTGCAAATGAAGAGATGTTCAGCTGTAATTACAAAGAGCCTGAAAGATTTTACCTTCACATGCAAGAGCACCCAACTGCATGACATCCAAAAGCTCTAAACAAACCCTTTCCCAGTAAATATTTGATTACACAGATCCATTATTTACAGAAAAAAAAAAAAAAAGATAGGTTTAAATAAATGTTATGGCTCAGACCTCACTGAGGTTAAGTTGCTGCATTCACGCAGCTCATTTATCACTTGGACTGCCGCTGACTTGAAGACCATTTCCCATGGTAAGCAGCTGTTTTGCAAATGGGCTGCATTAAAATACAGTAAAAAAACACACATAAACAGAAGTTGCTTCAAAATAAAACACTCTTAAATCTGAAAACTCAACCTGTCTTTCATAGGGAGCCAATGGAGCAAGGAAAAAAGGAAGCACAAGTTTTATCCCAACCACCTGCTGCTGCTGCTGCCTGTTTGTCGAGGGAAGGTAAAGGGCGAAACAATTTAATTGTTCAAAGCACCGCCCCAGACAGCCTTGCTTGCTGGCCGCAGCATGCTGCCAAGACAAAAGGAGTCTGAAAGTAGGGGCAGGCATGCAGCAAGGAGTTGTTTCAAGGCTCCGTAGCGGTACAGACCATGTTGGGGGCACATCTGACAGGCGATACGGGCGAACATCCCTATGTGGTAGGTTTTGAGCAATCTGGGGCAGGCAAATTAGTGGGTTCATTATAAGAGAATGGACTGTTTGAAGCAGCAGTGTTGCTGGCAGCCATGCATCAACAGGGGAAGACTGAGAGATGGGAATTGAGAGTGAAAATGAAAAGATATGGCTTAATGGGAGAGGGAAGGGGTGGAAGGAAAATAATTGCTATGGAGGAGAAATTGCTTTGAAGATGAAGAAATCAGTTCTGAGTGGGAAGCCCAGGCAGAGGTTTCTGAACTGGGCTGGTGTGAGTGTGTTGCTGCGGACTGAGAAACAKAAAGCAGAAAGGGACTGCAAATTGGTTGGTTTTTTGAGAGATTCAGCCAGTTTGGGGAGGACTTCTTTTACTAACTGAAGATCACGGCACAGAATTGTGAGGACTCTGGATGGTGGCAAAGTTTCCTTCTGCTGCTGAAGAGGGGGATTAAGGCTCAGTTGTGTAATTACACAGTCACTTCAGTAATGGCTTTTGCTTGGAGTCCTTACAGAGCTCTGAGTTCCTATTGCAGCTTTAATTCAGCTCCCATCACTTTCACAGGCAGAAACTGCCAGAAGAAAGAATAGCTTCATAATCCCCCGAATAAAACTTCCAAGTGCTAATTACCCAAAGAAGAAGCAAACTCAGCCACGTTGACACTGGCGACAGACACAGCTAAGCAACAGCAACATGAGGTTGATTGTATACGCTGCATCTTATAGTTAGCAGTAGATTGTTATTACATCTTGGTCCCGAATCGGCCTTACAAGCATCTAGCTTCTTCTTGTCCTAAGACATTAAGTAGCTATGAAGCTGTGTACACATCAAGATATTCCAGCCACGCCAGTCCACCATGGCTTTGCAGTGCAATCCCATCGTATTGTGGTGCTAACTGGCTGTACACCGTAGTTTTAAAGCTATTAACTTTAAAATGATTTAACGTCAGTGTAAGTCAGGATCTCAGGGCATACCCACAGGGAAGAGGAGAAGACGATCTTCATTATCACAGTATTTATAAGTAGCAAGTGCTTTAAGAGTATAGCATGCCAGGAAATTTCAAAGACTGAGAAGGTGATTTTTGAAACTCAAATTTTCTTTTGTTTTTAAAATTCCAATGAGTTATTTGTGCAAAAGTTGAAGCCAGCCCTTTATTGGTGGTCCCCAGGCAATAAGATCTCTCTGCAAATGTCACAGATTTATGAGGCTTTTTTCCTTAAAGCTCCAGCCCTCAAAGTGTCCCTCTGTGTATCCCTGAAAGCCAGACCCAGGAATTGCTTCTTTACAGGAAAAAAACTCATTGTTCTTAGACTACACAAGTGGGTCACTGAACCGTTGCTTGCCTTTGCGATGCCAGTGAATCCAAATTAGCTTGACTTCCACAGAGGATATAGGGAAGGAAAGCAACCAGCATTAATCAGAGCAACACAAGCGGCACTTCCAAAACAAATGAGCTTCAACAGTCAGCACACAGAGTCCTTCAGTCAGCGCGGCCAAGCTGAACTTAGGCCAAACTTCACATCAAAAAGAGTAACTGGTTTAATATGTATCCGTGGAGTCTGCGTTTGTTTCTTTTTCTTCCTCTCAATCCATCTGCAGGAAGCTATGAACAAACTGAGCAAAGTAAAACTGCTCATCTGGTCACAGCCAGCCCCTCTGTGTGATGTTCAGCCCACCTAAGCTAATCTCAAAGGCAGGTACTGAGATCATCAGGTGTCTAGATCTCCCCTTTTTTCCGACAAAGGGATAGGTGATAGGCATGGGATTCATTTTCCCTTGAAATGTTTGCAATGTAATTGCTATCATCTGGACTTTATGGACAAAGGAGAGAACAGACATCTCTAGAGAGGCAGTCATCAGACCTACGTCAGACATCTCCTGTAAGATGAGACAAGACATGTGCTGGAAGCAATTCCTCCTCCTGGTTGGTGTAAAGGGAGTCCAGACACTTAACTCAGACATATATGTCTCCACCAAACACACTCATATTTGGTCCAATAAATCCCTATCTTCCAGAGAGCAATTTGACCCATGTTAAAATTGGTGTTTTAAGATAGGTGGCATGAATCATTTTCTCTAGGGACATGGACAGTGACATTTCAGGAGAAAAATCCGGGCCATTAAATGGCAAGGGTCGTCATTTCTGCTTTAGGTCCAAGAGATATGAGACCCTCACAGAAAAGAAAGGCACTGAAACAAGTTTACTGCAGGAGATTACTTCTTCTGGCTTCTCTCTGCCAGGCTTGTTTGACTCTCAGTCATTTTTTAAACTTGAATTTTCCAGTGAAAAGTAGGACAACAAAGTAAAATTGTCAAGTTTCTGTGACCAAGAGGTGTTTCGTATGGAAACAGGCCTCTGTTCCTCTACTCCCGGTATCAATATCCAATATTTATGCTTTCACCTGCATTTTGACCCTGCATGTTCCTACAGATAATGCAGTGGCCCAGTTTAACTGTTACCTGTAGTAAAAATAAGTTTAAGCACAAACAATTATTCTGTAATGACAATAATTTAAAATGAGGGGGAAAAAATCTGCTAATAATTAAAAAGAAAAAAAAGTATTTCTTCCAAAGCTCTGGCAGCTCCCACTAAACATTTATGCCTCTGGGATGTAATACCTTTTTTGCTCGTGATTGATTACAAGTTCATCTACCGCATCCTCTACTGCAGCACAGATATAGCAAGTACCTCTCGCCCGATATAAATCAAGCAATGCTGAAATCAGAATATATACAATGATTTATAATGGCAGGGAAAAATTTATGGAAATAAAGTAAATATGACATAAGATAAAATTTTCTACATCATGGATAGGCATGATGGGTATTGCTATTTTTCTATATGGTCCACAGAGTCTCTATAATATCTGACCTCCTCAGAGTCCTTGGTGAATTTACTTGGCGAAGTGGGGAAGTGTTACTGTCAAGGGGTGAAGTCTACAGCTGAGAAGAGGGACTACAGGCAATAATGTGGCTGCCAGTTACGGTACCCAGCATGGACTCAGGGACTTCCTGTGGCATCTAAGATCAAGAACGTAATGATAAATTGAGACCATCTACTTTCCTGAGCTGTCTGAACCTGCCTCTTATAGCAACAGTGCCCAACCGTTTTGCTGAGACAAGCTGCCTCATGTCAGATGGAGACACACAAGGGTTGTAATTTGGTATCTTACCTCTGTATGGTGACCAGCAAAGAGTTACGCCTATCTCATGATGGAGCCTGCATGTATACGTCCATTGAAAAGGGGGAAGATGTGCAGGCCCATGGGGTAGGACATGGCAGGGAACAGAGAAGAGGGAAGCAGAATCATTTGAACAGCCATTTACTGCTGCCTTCCCTGGGCTGAGAGCAGGGGCTGGCTGCGGGCTGCACTGAGCCGCCCTGCAGCCTTGTCAAGCCTGGAAGTTGGCCACCACTACCTTACTTACCATATTATTTCCCTCATATGTTCTCTATTATTGTTTTATGGTTTGGGGGGGGGGAAGGGGGATGGGGGTTGTTGTGGTTTTTTTGTGGGTGGGTGAAGAGTTTAGATGGGGGACATGAGAATTCACACAAAGTAATAAAACACTACTGTTAGCACACACATCTCAAGATGAAGGAGCACCTTACAAAATTTAAAATGCAGACAAAGGAGCGCAGCAGGAAGCTATTTACATTTGTTTAAACATTTCTATCATTTCAGGGAACCTAAATGCCTTATTTTRTATTAGTTAAAGAAAAGCTATTTACTGATGCTTTGTTATGTTAATGTACAGGTTGGGACTGGTGCTCCAAGTTGTATTGTTGAAGTGACTGCATTGCATTATATGTAAACATTATGTTAAACAACCAGTCACTTAATCTTTATTCCTGACAGAAATCCATTCATTAAGGTCTACAGTAGGTCTTAAGCTTGAATGTTTCAGCGATGTTGACATTTCTGATTTCTCAATTTATGTATACTTTTGTCGATATAAGAATACTACATACACACACATATTCATATATATATACACATATAAACAGGGATAAGTAACAAATGTATATAAGCCAGTCTGCATTTACAGGACAATCACACTATACTAGAGGTCATAGGTAACAGCCAAATACATTAATGATCTGGCACTTTAACAACAGAAGGAAAACTACTCAGTAAGATTTAAAAACAAGTCTGTGCTTTTGATCTCTGAGCAGCACAGAAGGGTGCAGAGAGAATTTAAAGTGTGTAAAACGATGGCAGCTCCCTTGAAAGGAGTTCACCCACAAAGCTGTCTGGCTGATCATCCTCCCAAATCCATCCTAAATGTTTCTAAAGGAGCCCAAATCACACACAYAACCTGGAAGGATGACCTATATCCCACTGCATTATCCATACGTATGCAACTGGCACCAACATCACTTACTACAAAAGCCCTTGAGGGCTGTGTGCCCAGGACCCTTCTTGTCACATTATGGGGACAATGTCCTTTTGGATGTAAGATGAGCAGATATCACGGCACATAACAGAGGAGGCATCGTATGCCATTTGACAAACCCCAGGCAGCAGGCCAGCAATCAAAGTCACAAAAACTTCACTCCATTTTCTGTCCGTATCTCAGGGAACCTCACGAAAGAGGTGACAGAGAGCAAGCTGGGGTTGCACGCATTTGTCTAGTGATCCTCATCCAGTAGTGTACAGGATAGCTACCTGTCCTCTACGGGGGATCTGGATTATACATTTTCTTTGGCAGCAGAATTTTTCTAAGTGATATTTGTCTATACAGGCTTGTTTCAAGGGCAAGGGAGACTCTGAAGTGTTTTCCCATAAATACCAGTCAGTACACATTTATGCCCTTAGCAGCGGTTGACTTGCTAAAGCTGGCTGTATCTTCATCTTGATCAACATATTTGAGGAATAAAGGACCTCCTAACTGGGCAGGCTATTTCAGCAGCTTCTGCTGGCTGAAGAAAGCAGATCCTTTACACTGTGCTGTGTTCATTTTCTGCCTGACTACTCTTTGACCTTCTTAGCCAAAATTGTCATTAACTCATTTGCAGCTTTGTGATCTGCTCGACTGTCAAGTATTAAATTTATTCTTGTCTCATTTTAGACTTCATGCAGTAAAAACGCAACAGGCTATTTTCAAGGCAAAGGCAGGATTAAATKCAGGGTGACACACATTATCTTGAATATATATGCCTTTAAAACTAAAATGTAGTGAAGACCACACAGTTTCTGCAATATCAAAGTTCTACAAAAGTTGTTCTTAATACCCACAGTTGGTAAAGTATGTTTCACCAGAAAATGAGCTGTAGATAATTTTAAAATCACATTGCTCCTTTTCAGTGGAGTAAAATGCCTGCAGCTYTTACTCCTTTGGTCTGGAGGTTTGCCCCAGACCTTCAGAATTCATTGTGTCCAAGGACCAACAAGGAGGCACTATCTACTCGCATGGACCTCAGCTACATTTTGTCATAACAAGACTCCAGATACATGAAACTCACTTTGGACTTCAACAAACCGAATTATGATTGAGGAAAAAATGAAACTAACAGCTTTTGTTCTGTCAATCCAATGCAAGCAGTAACAATTTTTCCTTTGTTCGCTTCCCCCCCTCCTTCATCCCTAGAAAGTATAACCATCCAACAGTTCTTTCTGATCAAGATATTTTCAAAAATATTAATGTTTTTGTGTGTGTGTGTTTTATTCTTGCTCCCATGAAGAAAAAGAAAAAAAAAAAAACAAACCCACTACCCTCAAATTGCCTTTAAAAAGTGCTGAACACCATTCCTATAGCCATTATTCACCAACCACATCATGTCTTTTGACAACTCAGTTGTTTTTGAAAAGCACTGTTGCCTGATTATAGGGAAACACTCCAATAAGAAGCACATATACACTTAAATGATGCACTTTTTATGACGTCTTTCCAAGAACAACAGTAGCTAATTGTAGAGTTTCCTACTGTGAAATGCCTCTTTAATATGCAGATCTCTTAATGACTAGTCTAATGCAAATTGTCGATGCTACAGTAATTTAATCATATATATAAGAAAAAAGTTTAGCTCTTACTTAGAGTATGCTTTATCATCTTTCCAGGTAGCACAAATCCATCGCAGCCCATGTGCCATGTGGTTCACAGCCACCAAGTGTTCTCTTTATTTTAAATACTATTACTGAATGTATCCGGAGGGTTTTTTAGTCCCACTTACTTGGTGCTGACTGGCTTTTGCCAACTGCTCGTTGGCTGATTCTACATTAGAAGATGCAGTCTCAATGTTGGCTTCAATACTGTCTGCAAATTAAGATAATAGAAAATAATTACAGGGTACAAAGCTAAAACAAAGACTTTATACCAACAGCAATTCAGCAATTTACTCATGGGCATAAAGAGATGAGGAGCCTCCTGTTTGCAAGCTGTAGTACTACAGGGAAATAGGAATGTCACCCATTTTGATGAACACTTAACCCATCAATCAGAGGCAGTATGACTGACAGCTCTCCATGTGCCCCTAGACAGGTTAGCTCATCYCCTTCCCACTGAAACCAACGGGAATTCTGATAGGGAATTCAAAGGAAATCAGCTCAAGGCTGGCAAATTTACTAGATTAGAGTTAAATTACAAAAGGGACATGGCAGATTGTATCTGAAATTATCTCATTATTATTGCTCAGGGATAAGATTCATTTGAGTACACGTGGGTTATTGACCATCCCCAGGTGTCTGTACTTGAACAAGTCACCTCGGACACTGTCACAGTCAACAGAGAGCAAGTCCATACTGTGCAATTCATCCCATTCTACAGTAGCTGCCTGCTGCTGATCAGATCAGACGAATCACAACCTAAACTCTCCGATCACATTTCGAACCTGCAAGGGGGGTCTGTACAGATGGCTCAAATTGAGACACATTGCCGGTACCTAAAATTAAGGGAGAAGAATCTCACCCTAGATTGCTAGGTCTGACATTGGGGGAAGCTGGAGGAACCATAAGGAATCAAAATGAGACTAGAAAAGAAAGATTAAGAGCTACACATTGCAGCTGGCAGCTCCCCACTTCCATCAAAGACAAGTATTAACTTTGACTCCAGAGTTGTGCTTAGAAAGCAAGACACCTATGGCATAAAACCTGCAAATAAGGGTTTGTGTTTCCAGCAGAAATTTTAGAAATCTTGACCAGCTTGTCCCGTAAAAGATGTGCAGCCTATAATTTCTGGCCACAATGGAAGAGTATGTGCACTTGGTTTGCTTCTGTGTGTTTTAGAGCAGATATTACACCAAGGAGTATATGAAAATGGTCAGGAGGAATTCAACCACAGGTAGAAATTTGAGAATAAGGTTCCAGGGGTTTCTCTAATCCTTAATAAAATGAATGGAAATTCTTCAACTGATGGTATTAGGAGTTGGATTAAGACATGCCACGGAAGATTTAAGTAATTTATTCTTTTATTTTTGAAGGAAAGAACATTAATCAGACTGGCCACTTTTGTGATGGGTAAAGAAATGAAGGTTTGCAGATAAACTGTGGAAAGTGGTTGTGTTCAGGTTTTGCCATTTTTAAGTGAAACATTGTTGCAAGTCTGTTAATATAATTATGCATTTCTGATAATTCAACTTAAAAACAAAACAAAAGAGCAAAGAAACCACAAACCAACAGAACCATGGAATAAACGAACTTCAGCTTTGTCCTGGTTTCGGCTGGGATAGAGTTAATTTTCTTCTTAGTGCTGTGTTTTGGATCTAGTATGAGAATAATGATGATAACACACTGATGTTTTAGTTGTTGCTAAGTAATGTTTACACTAGTCAAGGACTTTTCAGCTTCCCATGCTCTGCCAGGTGCACAAGAAGCTGGGAGGGAGCATAGCCAGGACAGCTAACCCAACTGGCCAACGGGGTATTCCATACCATATGACGTCATGCTCAGTTGTCCTGGTTCCGGCTGGGACAGGGTTAACTTTCTTCCCAGTAGCTGGGGGTGTGTGCTGTGTTTTGGGTTTGATATAATAGGAGTTGATGGCCCATTGATGTTTTGTGTGTTGCTGGGTGGTGCTTGCACCGGGCACTTTTTGGCCTCCCATGCCCTGTCAGGTGCATGGGAAGCTGGCGGGGGGAGCATAGCCGGGGCGGTTGACCCAGCTGGCCAATGGGGTATTCCATACCATGCGACGTCATGCTCAGTATAAAAACTAAGTGTGGAGGGGCTCTAGGTCTCAGGACGGGCTCTCGCGTATCAGGCAACGCGTCGGTTCGGTGGGTGGTGATCAGTTGCATTGTGCATTGCCTGCTTTGTATATTCTATTGTTCTTGTTGTTACCACTGTTATTATTACTGTTTTACTTTGTTTCAATTATTAAACTGTTTTTATCTCAACCTGTGAGTTTTCCTACTCGTACCCTCCTGATTCTCTCCCCCATCCTACCGGAGGTGGGGGGCGAGCGAGTGGCTGCGTGGTGTTTAGGTGCTGCCAGGGTTAAACCAYGACATCAGTATATAAACAGGAGGTGTGGTCCGGGAAGCAGCGATCACTGTTTGGGGATGGGCTGGGCATCGGGTGGCGGGTGGTGAGCAATTGCATTGTACATCACTCATTTTGTATATTCTACCATTATTATAATAATAATAATTATTATTATTATTATTATTTTCCCTTCCTTTTCTGTTCTATTAAACTGTCTTTATCTCAATCCRCGAATTTTACTTTTTTTTTTCCAATTCCSTCCCCCATCCCACTGTGCGGGAGGAAGTGAGCAAGCGGCTGTGTGGTGTTTGGCTGCCTGCCAGGTTAAACCACAACAGTCATTTGGAAACCTGTTAAAAGTCTTGTATTACACCTGGAAGAGATGGTTTTCCATTCCTTTTATTTTAGATTATGCATGCTGTAGTACACAAGAAAAAAACTACACGGCTGGCACTTTTATAGATTGATATACCATAATTTTATTGGCCATATCCAATGGTTCTCAAATCATTTTTGTTAAGACTTTAACATTGTGACCTTGGCTGGCATCACTGACCTCTGCCCAAATGCTTTCCTTGCATTCAGGACTCAGCAGGAAGAGATCAAAAGGCTTTTAAGGAACTCAACCTCTGTCTGTGAAGAAATATCAAATTTTCTTCTACAGAGCCTTAGAAGAGCTGCATCCACACACATGCACACATCAGTGTGACAGCCTTGAAGAGTTTACTCACAGTATTGCATTGATCTGAAGGCATTTCTGGGAAAGTGTCAGATTTTTCTTTTCAATACCAGTAGAAAAAAATGGCCCTGAATTACCAAAAATGATGAACAGAAACATGAATGACACAACAGCACATCGCAGTGAGCAGCATTTTTGCCATGTGAGTGGATCTACCCAGGGTCTACCTCAAATAGGTGTGCCCGAGAAACAAGGTGTTTCTTATAAGTGAAACATGGTAGACAGATTTCAACCTGTCACTTGATAGTAATGAGGTCCTAGGTGAGTTTACAAGGAAAACCCTACTACCACATCTTCACAAGTGCTATCACTGTCAATTGGTATCACACTTCCGTTTAAAAAGAATAGATGTCCCAGCTCCAGGGCTGGCCCTGATGTCTTTCCAGCCAGACATTGAGGCTGACCCACAAATCAGTAATCGGTCATTCTACATATTTTATAGGAGTAGCAGTAGAGGGGCATTTGATGTTTTCTGGTTAGAATTGAGAAATAGCTGAAAAGTGGTAGATCTATGGGCTAGATTGGCTCTGTAGGACAGGGTGCTGCTTGCTTTCTCTGTTTGCATGTTAGGACAGTGCTGTGTAATTGGCAACTACAAGCCCTGCTCCAATTTCCAGCTGCGTATATAAGCCTCTCTGCATATGGAAACAAGAGGGCACAAGGCAGAGGAACCAAAAGAGCTAATATGTAGTTAACACAGACAGGATGCATCAGCCAGAATAACTTGTCACTCACCCAAGGTGACAAATTCTTAGTTGCCTAGTTGTTGACAAGTATTTACTTCTATGTTTAAGCATGACTACATGATGCATAGTTAACCAGATTGGTTTTGCCTAAAAAAATTTTTATATGTTCTGTGGAATTCCATAAGAACTAGCCACTGGGACAACACCAGTTTGCATCAATTGAAATTCAGCTCCTGACCACTCAAAGCTCCAACATGCCATAGATTTCCTACAGCCAAGCTGTGACACATGTTAGGATAGGGAGAAAAGAAGAAAAAATCAGGTAAAAAATTGAACCAAAGAATATATCCTGCTGGGACACCTGTTAATTTTAGAAGCACAAAGTCTGACCATGGTTTTGGGTTACAAAATACAATTTTACATAAGAAAGCACCTCCGTGTATTAAGCTACTTTGTGATGGGATTTGGAAGGGATTGGGGCATTTGGGAAATTTGCAAGGGGTGGAAGGAGCGTGCTGAACACCTTGACAATCGCCTAATCAAAGTAACAGAACTTGCGTAGGTATCTGATGTTTCTCAGGATCTTAGTGCAGACACCCTTCACTACTCAATGCCTCTTAAAGGCTGATTGTCCTCAGAAAATTAATCATTTAGACATAGAAGAGCTACAGAGGAGAAATTTATGAAAGAGATCCTATTAAAACAAGAGTAATCTCTCTGTGCTCCTCTTGGGGCGGGGGGAAATCACAGCAGGAGCTTAATCTAGCTTCCTTAAATGGCCCTCCAGAGGTAGCTAGCACTTCCTGCTGCCTGCAGGGGGGCCTAAGGAGATTTGCCTTCGTTAGATAAAATTAAACACTGTGAACGCCCCCTTAGCGCTGCGTGGAATGGGCTAATCATATGTTATGCACCGTGTTTTGCAAACACCATCTTACGTTTTTCCCAGCACAGGTTTTCACAAGTCGGATGGACGTTGTGCTATATGTCCTATATGAGTTGATGTGATGTTACAGGAGGAGGCTGGATCCTGGTGGCACTTTTTCTGCTCACTTGTTCTCCTAACAGGGGAATACCAGCCTTGGAATAAGCAAACCTCCCATTTAAAAAAAGAAATTGTAGCAACTTGTAATCCTGAGACACAGGGGAAAAACTAAAACAAAAAAACCCCACCAAAACAGCTCTAAAACTCTATAAAAATGAGACATAAATATGTAACACAATTTAACTAGATATTTCTGCTGATTAACACAGGAAAGCAAGGGAAGGAAAGAGAATTTGGGTCAAATCACGAGGAAGTAAGTAATAAGTCAATGATGTTAATAAGTCAATGATGAATGTGTCATTCACAGCTATTTCAGTGCATCTTTGCTGAATGCCAGTGATGGTTCACAGCTTCACCTTGCTCACTTGCAGGCTCCTTGCCAAGGTACCTTGCTGGGGGATGGAAAGGCAAGTATTTCCAGAGGGGCGGTAGGATCCTAGGTAGACTGAAAAAACCTGCTGGAGGGGTCTGCCTTTTCCTTTCTCTTTTGGCTTTGGTATGAAGGGACAGTGACTCTGTTTCCAAACAAGTGAGATAACCCAGCCCTGGGTCTGGGATTTTCCAAAGAGCCTGAATCCCACAACAATTTTCTGTCCTCAGTCTGTGATGACAAATTTATGGTACAGTTTGAAAACAAACAAAAACCTTAAGGCGATGTTATCGCCATTTTATTAAACTGAGGGACAGGGCTGCACCAAAGCAGATGGTGGTTGCAAACAAATGCACCAAGGAATTAGGAAAAGATTTCTAATTTTCCAGCTAAAGCACATCCTTTCAATAGGAGTACTGAAGGTGGCAGAGCTAACCAGCTTTTAGATGTAATTTGATATGATTTTATGACACACTTGTCACACAGAGACAGAAATCGTGATGACCCCAAGAGGTGTCTTTCAACCTTACCTATTTACCTGTCTTCTGAGATCAAGCCCTGCTAACGACCAACAGGAGTCATATATGTGAAATTACTGGAGTGACAGTGGCTGGAGTGGGGTTTTTGTCCTAAAGTATCAAGGAATCACCCCTATGACCTGAGTATAGCAGCARCAATGGACTGGTTTCACAAGGCAGCATTTTCAGTAAAACCACTTGAAAGACAGGAAAGTGATCTTGTGAATGAGAATTTTAAAATGCTCCCACTTGGCAGTAACAAAAATGGGCCCTTTTAGGTTTCACAGTATGCTTTTATTTTTAGCACTTTAATAAGCTTAACCCTCTTTTATCACTATAACTTCTGACTAAAAATAATCAATAGAACATACTGAGAAGCACAAACAACAAMAAAAAAGGAGTATTTTGGTAATGTATAAAGGTTTATTTCCTAATTAAAAGCTAAATTTTGGGTCAAATTGCTTTCACCATAAAAAAGAATTTTGCCCATYCTAATTGCCATGTACTTGGAGATTTCTAAGTGAGTCTCRTTCCAYGAACAAAAGGGTGCAACTGTGGATGTTAAGGGGAAGGAAAACTATGGCAGTTCTTCTGGAGTGACGTTTAAAATGGCTTAGGGTTGGTCATTTGCAAACTTCAATGTAAATGTCAAGTTATAAATTCTGCACACGAGAGGATTTATAAAATAATCTTGCCCGTATGCGAAACTAAGGCTAAATGGGTCACATTGGCTTAGATTGGTGCAATGAAAGACAATTTGTAGCTCCATGAGTCATCAGGAGTCATGGTTATTGCTTCCAACAAAAGGCAGATAGCACCTAGCTTTCTATTTGATTTTAGCAGAGCTCTAATTCTTCCACACAGTAACACACTATGACCCTCAGAGGTAAGGATTGAGGCACTGAACAACCACTCACCCTAATTTTCCAGGCAGGCCTGGAAAGACTGTTTAAACTACCCTAAAATGTCATAACCAGCTCTTCCTGCTGGCTTTCTTCGGCCAACAGCCCAAAGCCCTAGTCTGTATGAATAAAAGTGTCTATAAGACAATGGCTGAACACCAGCATAAATTTACAACACTTCAGCTCCTGAGTGATTTACACTGTCCTTGAAACACATCTTGGAAATGTCAAGTATCTGCTACATATGTATGCACTGAAAAATGGTATCACCCTGCCAGAGGTTTACCATGCCTGCCAGGATACATCTTCCTGGGATTTAAAATTCAACCATTGTCCTACATATATCTATTGGAAAATAGCACATCCTACCAGAGAATAAGGTACCTCATATCATCTGCTCTGCGCTAAATGGCGGAGTGCAGAAATATTACCACTTTAGCAGATCCAAAGCAATTTACCATTCTTTCTTTCAGAGACAAGTGGTCTCAAATTACTGATATTTACCACAGGAGAAGAGTCAGCGTATGAAGAGTTTCCTGAGGGTGCATGGTATGGCCTCTGCCCTCATTGCCTGGTGTACACTTTCAGCTATCTATCTGAGGTATCCACAGTTCCCATACGATGCTCTCATATGGCTCTGGGTAATCTAAGGCTCTAGTTTTAATCCTACAGAATTTGCACATGGGAGGATATTATATCACGGCAATAGACCTGATTCACTATTTTTTTTTTCTTCATTTCCTTCTTTTTCTGATGAAAAAAGGTATTTCAACAGGACATTTTTTGTGCAGAAATTTATGGGCATGTCACATYTTCTTTTTTTCCAAAATAATCTCTGAAAGTAATTTAAAGAACAAAACAGCACTCAATCTAGCTTTGACTGGGAAATTCCAGCTACTCATCTGTAGCACCCTCTTTTTTTTTTCCCTTGTGATGTAAATTCAACACTTCTTTTTTAATTCTATAAGACATCCAAGGTAAAGAAAATATTATTTCAAACTGCAATAGAATATGTTTCTTTAAAATGACAAAAAAGAAAGAAAAGATGAAAATAATTATATTTGTTTTTCCAAATCCAGCTCATGAATTGACACAGTGTGGATAAATACCTTAATTTCACTTGCATGCAGCATTTTTCAGAAGTCCACTTTTGTCTACAGTCAACACAACACTCACCTTCCATCACGCAGCTGAGTGCATAAGCTATCAAGTCCTACAGCTCAGTCAACTGATGAAAGAAGTGTCAGTCTGAGCTTGTCACAGGAATAAATGAGGATGAGGGGGGTGTTGATTCACAGAAATAAATATACTTTATTTCTGCTTACTGTCTTGGAAAGATCATATATTTTACCTACAAAGTAAAGTCAATGATATTTACAACTTGCTTGACCTCTTTGGCTTTACATGGCTCGTTTGATTTACTTAACCTACTCAAGCCATGGCCTCCCAAACACAGTTTGTCTGTGACAGAGTATAACACCTCTCAGCAGAAATAAACCAACCACCTGGGCAGCTTCTGCCTTTATGACATTTACTGCTCAATTGCAGCATTACTAGAAATTAAGCATGGCAGTTCCAACTTCCCAAAAATTACTTCGGATAAATTGGTGTGAGAAGAATCCTACTGGTGGCAATAAACCTCATAAAAGGAAGAGCCTTGTTTCTTGTACAAAATTAGCTGGCTCATTAACCGCAAGTATACCAGCCCAATCACATTATGAGGGTCAAACACAGAACAACAGACAAATCTTTAGGTGTTAGTAAATTTGCAAGTGTAGAGTCACCCATTATTCTTTTCCTTATAAAGCAGCATGTGCTGTCTTACCAGCACTGTCAGCGCTAGAGCTGAATGTAAAAGTCCACATACAACAAGGGAAGACACAAAAACGTGCACTCACAGAGAGCAGAAACAGGAAAGAAGCACAAAAGCTCATTCATTTTTTGTGCTGCCTATTATCTTGAGTAAAATGAGTTGGTCAGAGATCATGGTAGCCCACACCTGACTCCAACAATTCAGTTGCAGCAGTGGTCATCAACCTGTGCCTGACATGAAACCGAGCACCTTACAGACTCTTCAGTGCTGTCCGAAGCCAAGGACGTGTGAAAAGTGATAGTGGAGGCYGCCACTGCTGCAGTCCAGATAAACAGGGAGAGTGAGGCCAGTGGTATACAAAACACCATGACCTTAGAATTGTTGCCTATGAGGCAATTAAGAGTAGTAMTACTACGCAATTTCAGCAGCTGGGGTGGTTTACAATAAAGCTTCATTAGACTTAGATAACAGAACAAGAAACTGATGACAAGGTATATCCCTAGGATGAACAAAGTAATTGGAGGTTTCTTGGGAAGTGAATGGGAAGTGGCATAGATTATCACTGATTCAGAAATACCCCAGYGTACCCTTCCTGCATGGGCTGTGCTCTGTACTGACATGTAACTCCGTGTCTCAACAAGTGGCTGAAAGCAAGAGAGCCAAGAGAAGATTTCCCAATTCATCAGGAACCAATAAGAACATAAATGTACCCATTCACATAATAGACTCCTCTGAGATCACTTAGGGAACTTAACCAAATGAGAGACTTTGCAGACCACATTCAACTGAACACAGATATTAAAGCTGTTACATTCAGGTATTCAGGGACCACTCTCAAGATGTGTTCATTTTCTGCAGATGTCCCAACCGAGACACATAACTCAGGAGAGTTTAGTTAAGGATCTAGTTGAATGATTTCCCAGCTCAGTTTGCATTAGCGTGTCTGAAAACAGACTTTTGGCTATGCCATTCAGGCAGTAAGACTGGAGGAGGACATGTGTGGAAGGGTGCTAATGGACCTTCTCGACTCTTGACAGCGTCCACATGTTAAAACAGCCTTCAGGTCAGAAAGGCAACAGTGATAAAACAAGCAACAAAACTGAGCTGATTTCACAGGCAAAAAAAACCCATAAAAAAACCCCAAATCTAAAAAAACCTCCCCACATTCAAAAGCTTCTAAAATAAGCAATACATTTGCATTCATGCAAATATAGTTTACTTTGAAGGAGGTTTATTATTTTATCATTAGGCAATAAGTGACAATGTGGTATGTCAGTGAACACCAGCATTACTCGAGGACTGAATATATATTGACACCATCAGAGAGTTCTTCCGAGACTGAAGGAAAGCACCAGCTGCTATGTTTGTATTTATCTTGGCAGGTCTGTGGGCTCTAGCCTGACAGATACCATGCAGTGACGTTTGTGAAGTGAGGGATCATCCACTTTAGATCACATTATGAAGTTTCTTCACTCTATTATTTTCAAATATAAAATGTCCAGACTTCAAGAGTGAAGTGAAAGGTTAGTAGCACCAAGATCTAAGCCTGGATAAGTAATGGAAGAAAAAGGAAGTCTGAGGAAGTCTTTTGCTTGACACAGTGGGGTCTTCTTCCAGCAAGTGGGATTTGCTGTGCAAACATAGACTGGTATACATTTAGTCTGGACAAAGAGGTAGAGGACTGGTAAAGTAGTTGCTGTGTCTCCGCTGCTGTAATCTTAAAATAGGTGGCCGGTATGTGATCTTGGAATTTCTTCCCATTTTAGGGAATTGGGGAGGTTACAGATACGCTGGCAGAAGGTTGGTTCTAAAACTGTCCAACAGAGAAAGAAACGTGACCCCTTTAAAAGTGTAAAACATTTTCAGAACAACGTGGGTCTTTCCTTGTGGCTTTGAGAAATGTGATGGAGCTGCAAACAGTGATATAAATGGTGGAAGTTGAATTAGAGCAGTTTAGATAAGGGATGTAGACCTTGCATGTTATTTTGGCATAACTAGTAAGGTTACATACACAGGTAGGATGGAAAAACAGCTCTTCTAAAACAAAAACAGAACAGCATTTTCTTTTGCCATGGGAAAAAAAAAAAAAAGCAATAACTGTATTACTCAGGTCATCTTTATTCTCTGGTATAAGACAAACAGAAGCCTACAGAGGTGGAYAAATATGCACTTGCCTTCATCAGGTACTAATACAAATACTGGCAGCTGTGTTGTTGACATCTTCTTCARAGGAACTGGGGATTTAAGGATTCTCTTCTCCCTAACACCAGTTATAAAATTGATTTCATGGAACTGTGTCTATTTATCCCAGTACAGCCAATGAAAGAACAAGCTTGCACATTTATAATAGAGATGTTCAAGATGAAATACTGGGAATGTTTCAAGCTGTTGAGGCAGTTGTAGTTCAGTTGAGTGGCCATCTATGAGCATGGAAAGGAGTGACTGTTGCTCTAGCACCCCCAATGTAATTTACTTCTCACAGTACCAAGTCCTTAATCCTTGCCTTGGATGCTTTGGCTGAAGAACCCTTCTGCTACCATGAGAGCAAAGTTTAACAGTGGTGATGACCCTCTTCAAGCCATCTTGAGATCTTGCCATTTGTACATCAGATCCCCACAGTTATCATCAATGCACTCTAGAACCTCCTGGATTATTTACGCCCTGCTGTGTTGTGCCTCCAACAGATACTTGGGTGGTTGAAGTTCCCCATGAGGACCAGAGCCTGCAAACATGAGGCCATTCTATCTGTCTGTAGAGGGCCTCATCCACTTTGCCTGTCCTCTTTTTAAGCCTAACCCATAAACTCTCCATCAGCTCCTCATCAATCCCCAGGCAGAGCCCCATGCACTCCAGCTGCTCTCTTACATAAAGGGCAACTCTTCCTCCTCGTCTTCCTATCCTGTCCTTCCTGAAGAGCCTGTATCCCTCCAATGCAACACTCATCATGGGAACCAACCCACTATGTCTCCATGATCCCAACAAAATCATAGCCCTGCAACTGCACGCAGATCTCTAACTCTTCATGTTTATTCCCCATACTGTGTGCATTAGTGTACAGGCACTTTAGAGATACACCCCAGCACGCTGAGTTCCTGGAGAGGGCTTGGGGTATTTGTCCACAATGGTGCCTTGTAGGCACCTCACTGCCTACATGCAAGTGCTAGAGGTGACCCTGTCCAGGCCCCATTGTGATGACTTTGTGAACCCTTCCTGCTACACCATCCCATGCCCTCTGTGAAGCAGTCCTGACCATTGCTCCTTCACAGGACTGCTGATCGCCCTGTCCCTCCCCCATCATTCCTAGTTTAAAGCCCTCCTTATGAGGTCAGCCATCCTATTGGCAAGAATAGTTTTGCCCTGCCTAGTGAGGTGGATTCCGTCTCTCCAAAGCAGACACAAACAGGGTCCCATGGTTATAGAACACAAAACCATATATCACCAACACCAATTCCACAGCCAATTATTGATTTCTCCTATTAGTGCCTTCCTCCTTGCACCCTTTCCCCTCACCAGCACCCTGTGTGATGAAGCTGCATAGGGATGCTTTTGCCAAGAGCTCCTGTAAGACGGTGTTGAAAAGACTCTTTCTGGTTATTCAAAGGTAACCTAGGCCACTAGCTTGTTTTGGCTTCGAGGGCTTGGACTCACTGATACTGTAATGCTTAGTTAAATATTCATATCAAAGAGATGCCATGACTAGGAACACAGGCAGGGAGCTTATTTGCAGAAGACAAAAAATAACAGAGATATGCTGCCCCGAGTCTACATTTCCCCTCATCTATTTCCTCCTTGTATGACAGAAATTGCTCTCTACCCTAGGGAGTGTTATGGATGCGTTCATTAAGGAACTGGCTCACRTGCTAGCAAAACTACTTTTAGGTTTTTGTAAGAAGTATGGGTTACTCTGCTTGTGCCATGCGTAGACCAGACAAGCTCTTCCTGTTAATTCTCCCCAGCTTAGGTGAAACAGAGAGTAGTTTGCTCTACAGCCCTGGAAGCATTTTGCTGAGTGGCGCATCTCACATTCCCTGGTTATGTATTTTCCCTGTGTTTTCTAAACAAGCACACGCAGAGCTTTCATTTCATGCATGTAAGAGGAATGCATGAAAAAAATAAAAGAAGTGCCAAGAGAACGGTCTCTTATCATCATTGCTTTTGAATTTTCACTGTGGGGGTTTCGACTCCCTTTAACTCCTGATTCGTAATCTCACTTACTTCTGTGTAATATGAATGTCAAAAGATAAACAGCAGGACCTTTCAGTGATTGGTTGGGAAGATACTTTGACTGGCTGCCAGGCTGAAAAGATACTCCTAAAGAAACTATTAAAAATCTGCTGCAGTGAAACAGGAAGAAAGGAGGTGTCAGATACAAAGGCAACAAAACCCTTACGCTGGCTCAAAGACAAAACATTCTACTTAGTCTAACTGTTTCTCACAGACAAGTTAATACTGGGGTTGCTTCTATGCACAGGTAACATCTTAAAATAATAAATATTGCCTTAAGAAAAGGAATTACAGGTATCTTGAAGCTAGCTGATGTATGTTGTCATGTCCCTCAAGGCATTAACATCTGATGTGCTTTTAGGAGATCAATCAGGATCCAAAGTTATCTAAGTACAAAAATGAGCTTCCAAACAAGCATAAATAAAATAAAAAAAAAAAAAAAAAAAAAAAAAAAAGTTGGGTTTAGATATCATCTTGATTTTTTTCTGCACCTGTGTACCTGAGTGGTGTTTCTCAGTGGGATGCAGCTAGCTCATTTCAGTGTGAAAGGAGATATCTTATGCTAATGGAAACTTGCAGAGGTATGAGCTTGGCAAAGAAATCCAGAGTGATTAATAAACAGCAGAGAAGAGTTTCTTCTTTTATGATCTACATATGGCTGTCTTAGGACTTGATCCAACTCCTAGGAGCTCCAGTGAGAACTCCAGCTGAGTGCTGCAGGTTAGAAATATCTCCACAAATCTTGCTTCTCTGGAGTTTAGGTCCCTCAATGTGGCTTTAGGATGGTTAGCTCTCAAATTTGGAAGTAGACAGTTGCTTCTGAAGCACTGCACAGTATTATCATACACACACAAAATGTGAGATACAGAAAAAAATTCCTGATTGTTCTTAGCTGCATCAGAAGACATCAGTGACAAAGACAAGGGTCAGAGGAAATTTAAAAGGAGCAGATCTACTGTGTCTTATCCCTTTATTCACCAAAAGTGGTGGCTGTCAGTGATGGACTGCTCTTAAAGATAATACTAGGGGTTAGTCTTATCTCTTTTCCCAAGTTTTCTCCACCACACTCCTAGCCACCGGTAGTTGCGGAGCAAGAGGAGGTCAACTAATGGGCAGATGCTTCAGACTATGCATGTGGGCCCACCATGATGTTAGGCTATGGTAAATTTAATCAATCAGACACACCCTGCAATGTGGAAAGAAAATTCCATGTAGGAGAAGCAAGCGGCTCAATTTTCTTCACCACCATCAATAATCATAACAATAATTGCTACTACTATTGTTTTTTAATTACAGTTCCAGGTAGGAAGGAAGAATTGGATCCTTTTCCAGTTAATGTTATATATTCTCCAGCCTCCTTTTTACAGTCAAAAGGGATTAAGCTCACTGAGAATTCTATTTTATGCCAAATATACCAGCTAACTATCCTTAATGTAAAGAACCCTATTGCACAGGGCAGCTTGTCAGATCAAAACATCACTGGGTGTACAAAATGCCTAAAACATGGGAAAAATAATCACAGCATCAACGAACAGCTGCTCATAAGGGAACACACAACATCATATTGGTGCAGGAGGGTAACAAAGCCCATACTTTAACAGTGATACCTACCTATTGTGTCTCCTTGCTCATGCACCATGGAGGCCAGGTCTTTAATGATCTGGTTCACATCCAACATGTCACTCTGAAAAGACAGCAAGTCTACCATTAATGATGAATGGGTAATATCCAAGCATAAAAGGTATGTTCCACAGTCAAGCTTTGCAAAGAAAAAAACAAAACCAGAAAACCTCATCTGTATAGAATTAAAAGAAAAAGTTACAATGTTCCCATAGTAAATAAAAAATCCCCTTAAACAACGCCATGGTTTGCTGGATCTAAGTCAGCCATTTGACTCAAGCTTTCTATAAGAAACAAGTAGAATGATTAGATTATACAGTTGCTTTTCAGAATTGTGGAGAACTAAGAGAGAAAAAAACAATAAAAACAACAGCAGCAAACCCTTTCTTTCTGAAAAAGTTATTTTTGATGCAGGCCATTCATTCCAGAGTGCGGATTCTTACATAGAAAAAGGCCATCTTTCAGCATAGCATCCATCGGACAAAATACTATCCATAAACTGATGGAGATACAATCAAAAACTCACAGAATTTGAACTCTCATTGGTAAGGCAATAAGGAAAGACCTGTTTGATGAATGGATTCATTTATACATCTTCAAGTGTAAAAAAAAAAAAAAAAAAAGTAACTAGATTCAGCACTGAAATTTTCTTAGTTAAAACACAGCAAATTGCCAGTGAGTTTGTTCCCTCATTTCTGAACACTTACCATATACAAGAGCAAATGTGAGCATACATTGACTTCATATGACACTGGCTCTTATAAAAAGAATTAATCTAGCAATAATAGGCATAATAATATAGATACTGCTGAATGCACTACCAGTAAGGCAACATTAGCAGAGCAGAAAAAAAGACACTCAAACAGGGTGCATTTTGTTAAGCTGTACAGATCCCAGAATCACAGAAACGTTGAGGTTGGCAGGAATCTCTGGAAATCATTTAGTCCAACACCCCTGCTCAAAGCAGTCAATTAAAGAGGGTTGCTCAGGGCCATGTCCGCTTGGTTTTGTGTATCTCCACGGACAGAGACTCCACAGACTGTCTGACCAATAATACGTCCATGTATCCTTGTACTGGGGAACCCAGCACTGGATGCATTCTGAAGCGCTGAACACATTTCTTAAGAATCTGCTTCTTCTGAGGCTAATTGCATAGTAATTCATTTATCTGCTTGGGTCCTGTAGCAACTCTAGTCTATCATGCCAAAAGGTCCGATTGCTTCCACCCCACTTTTAAACACCTCAGCTTCCGTACTGGCAAATTTGGAAAATGGTGCAAAATGAATCTATGCCCTTCTACTGAAGTTTGTTATGAGAACGTAAGTGGCATAACACTTAATCATATAATGCAGCAGAATCTCATTAATTTGCAATGAAACCTGGGAGTCCCATTGTGAATTCTAGAATACACCAAATAGTTGAATAACTGAAGAAGTAGGAGAAAAAAAAGGTTTAAAAAGCTGTGAGAAATCATAATAAAACAAGAAACAAAACCCCCAACCAAAGCCTGGGTAATGCATCACAAAATGCACTTCATTCATTCACTTGTCAAGCATAATGAAGCTTTAATTATGTATGGTATTATTCATAACTTGTAAATACTACAGAATATTTTGTAAAAGCAATGAAGTTTAAGTAACTTGAGATTGCACTTGAGCACTGTGGTATAAATCATTGCCAGGAAATGAGGAGAAATTAGTTGTGATTTTTTTGGGTGGGGGAGTTTTTTGGGTTTTTCATAAAAATCTTTGAAAGGAGAAAGCTAAAGTTTAGCAAAACGTGAAGAATTGAGAATTAACTTTAATGTGTTGTTCTGCTCTCATTTAACTGCTTAGTAAAAGATGAATAAAGAAGAATTAAACAAACAAATAATAATACTAAAAAAGCCCAGAATGCTCATTTGTCTCTCTTGGCTAAATTGCTACTGACATCAGTCTTTGGTTTCTGTGACTTGCAACATAAACAAAATTCTTTCTACCCTTCAGTCAGTCTGGTTTATTTTGTTCTGCTTCTTTTACAGCACTTTAAGTGAACRCAGCTTAAAACTCATGAACATGTTTTTGCACGTACGTGTGGTTAGATAGGGGTTATTGCAATATATTGAATTATACATGCCTCCCAGCCCCCCAAGTATTTCCATTGGAATAAAACAAGCGGACAATTCGGTCTAAGAAAGATCAGATGATATATTGACTCCTCATAGGGTCTTCCTCTGCTAATTTAACCACAAGGAGTTGGGCTGTCTGCCTCCTGATCCCCAGATATTATGACAAGAAGGGAAGAATGAGAAAGGCAATTCAATGCTGTATATGAACAGTGCTGTTTCAGATTTGCCATTTATATCTAGGTACTTGGGCCGAAACAGCCATCTGCTGCTGCAGAGTATAGATCTTTTTCATAACATTGTAAAAACACTTAAAATTATTGTTTCACAAATATGCATTAGTTAAAGCCAGCCGCTGAGTTGTTAGGAAGGAAAAACTGCGACTACTGTATTTAAGGAAAAACAAACAGGGGTGAGTTGTAAAGCACAGAGCACAAAGCAATCTGACCTGAAGCAAGGAATCTGTTGAATAATTTAACCTGGCAATGTGAAGTTTCAAAGTCCCTGATATATGTAAGCAAAACAAAAGAAAAAATAGAAAAAAGAAAAATAGCCAGAAATAAAGACCTTCCATAATGGAATATACCTAGGAGCTACGTTCCTGTTCCTTCTTGCCAGGTTAGTTCTATCATGAAGTACCTCTGAACTTACCAGGCATCAGTTTGTTAGCAAAATCAGATTGCCTTTGTTTTCCCACGTTTGCACATACTATGCGGAATTCACAGTGAAATACAAYTCCTCATAAATCCCTTTGACTTCACAGAAACTGGGAGTACAACAGCCAGCTATCGTTCCAAAAATGCTGTCTCCCTGCCAGCTGACTAGGCTGGGGTTTCTTGGGTTTTAATCAACAGCAGCCTTTCCTGTCTGGCAACGATTCACTCCCTACATTCGGCAGCAAGAGGGAGACCGATTTAAATCGTTTCATCTAAATCCTCTTTTTTTTTTTTTTTTTTTTTTTTTCCCCAAAGGAGAAATCCATCGTACAGATTAGTATAAAGGATTTAATGTCACCCGTGCTGGAACAAAAAGAATTAAGACTAGTCATCAGTAAAATCAGAGAYGGCAAAAAGAAATGGCAGTAACTAAAGATGACCAAAAAAGCAGAGAAGTGCCAATACACAAGTCATGCAGACGAGAAAACCAGAGAAATGGAAGAGTTTGGGACCCTAAAGATCTGGAGGATTAACTCTCACTGGAAAAATTTAGTTTGGAAACTTCTTAACAAAAAGTACTAGGCTAAAATGGCAGGATTATGAGTAATTTAACCTGACTCAGTAAGTGAATAATGTCACTGCAAAGTACTGAGAGTTTGGAAAAAATCTGAAATTCCAACTCCAGCACAGAAACTGTCGGAAATACGATTTTGCAGATAAACTAGAAATTTACATTTCCCATTTTTTACTTTAACAAGACCACAATTTCAACATTTTTAAAATTAATCTGGGAGCAAGACATTGTTACCAAGATGGGAACACCCTAACCATAAATCCCAGCAGCCCACTTCCCCATGGGATGAACATTATTTGCCAAGACAGCAAATAAGTAAACCTCCTCTCTCTTCCACTCTCACGCTTAGTGGGGTGAAGATTTATCCACATTGAAAACTTCTTAAATAGCCCTGACCTTAATGATATTCTAAGGACACTTCTGTATTCCAGCCATGAGAATGGTGTTAAATAAACCAGAGAGGGGAAACATGCTCTCCTCAAAAGGACACAGAACAAGCATGCGCTGTCAGTAATTTCTCTCTCACATTTAGCCAGATCCCAGCATCCTTTAATCAATGTCAGCTCAGGTCCTCAAGGGAAGAGTCACACTTATTTCTAAGAACACTTGCCTTAGGTTTGTATAAAAAATGGGATCAGAAATATCAGTGGTCTATCCTATTTAGCACATGTGCTTTTGTGTGTACTCACAAATCATCCATCCATTTTTTTGAAGGACTACAAATTAACTTCTAAATTAATCGCTGACTCAATGTTCAGGAGATGCTGAATTCTACAAGTGAGGTCTCATTCTGCCCCACCATCCACTCTGCAATAAACAGCCAGGAAAGCTATAAAACAAACCTGAAGGAGATTCTGAAAGATGTAATATAACGTCCACGCGCGTAGTTCTGTATATGGAAGCACTCCAAAACAAAATAAAGCACAACAAAACCACAGTGCTTGTTATCTTTGGGGGAAAACAAAACAAAACAAAACAAAACACAAAACAAAAAACAAAACAAAAACAACAACAACAACAAAAAAAACAAAACAAAAAAAAAGAAAAAACCCTTCGTAGTGTCTGGCATGTTTTACCAAAGAGATGCTGAGATTCTTCTCGTGTATTGTCCCATCTGCAACACCCTTGGGACACCTCCTACTCTGTGGTCCAGCATGTGTGAACCACAGATCCAGAGCATGCAGAAAGACTAATCAAAGCATGCTGTTCACCTATCCCCRTTCTCTTCTGCGAGATAGGGGAAGGAAGGGAAAGGGAAAAAATCGTATAAAAAGTGAGCAAGCTTCTCTGATGCTAGATGGGCAAAAACTAAATCTTGCTGCAACAGCCTTTCAACAAATATTTTTCTCTTGTCTATGGCTGGGGAGAAAAAAATGACATTCTATAAATCAAACAGATTCAGCCTAAGCAACAACAGACCCGCAGAAAATTGTTTTGAGGGCAGAAGCTATCCAGAACAGCAATTACAAACTGAGTTAGATCTCCTCTGGGACTGAACGATAGCCAGTGTGGGGAGTTTCTCTCTCCCTCTTGCTGGCCTGTGAGTGCTTCCTCTCTATTTTGCTGTCTTAGCGGTCGGTGTCATCTCAGGAAGTGTAGCACTGCACTGCATAATTAAAATAGTTGTGCCGAGCTTCAGCATGCTAATCCAGCATCTACCTGGGGACAGCGGGATCAAGAAACACAGCATGAACAGTGTTCCTGTCCACCAAAAAAAAAAAAGGAGAGGCTGTGGAAAGTGAGGTGCCTCGAGCTCATCAGGCAGAGGTGAGGCCATTGCAGAGGGTACCTCAACAGGGATGAATAAAGAGAGATCCTGGAACCAGCCAGCTAGTAATATTATTCATTGTGCCCTAAGTGAGAAATAACCAGATGACATGTTTAACCTACCGAGCCATCTTCGGTGCAAATTTCTGTGTAGTGAAGAGGGCAAGGCTGGTAGGTGGGAAGACCAAATCCCTCTGCATATTTGAATAAGAGGCAGAAACAACTTTTACTGCAGGACTGGCAAGAGTGGAAAAGGTGGCAGTGTATTTACTGCAGCTCACTTGCCCTTGTCCACTCTAATGGACATCTCACAGACCAGATACACATGCGGTTACTATTTATTTTAATGATCTACTTGAATGAATTGGACATAAGATCTCCACCTCACCTTCTCTACCACCCCCCGTGTGTGTCTTCCCACCAGCAGCAATCTGAGCATGAGTAGGTATGATGGGCAGTTCCCTTGGGAAACTCCTCTCCTCTTAGCCATCGAACCGCATTTGAAGACATGTCGTGACAGCCTATGTTAATGATAGGCGTCGTTATCACTGATACTGTCTAAAACGTGTGAGGCATGTGGGGGCAACAGGACATTACTGTGAGATGTGTTAATATCTTTTAGCCACCTTTTGCACTACCCCCTTCCTCTGAAGCTTCACAACCCTACATCTGGATCAGATTACCTGCAAACATGCGTTGCTATCACTATCTCCAATATACTCTATATCCCTCAGTGTTTGCTTTTATAGAGATCAAAGACTGTTTAAGGCACATTTTTCTTTCACAGGAACTTTATCAGTTCTAAGTCTGTGCTGAAGGTCAGAACTGGACTGTAGTCTCAGGGAAATATAAGAATACAAATGATAGGAAGAGATACTTTGCCCTTTTAAAACCCTTTAGATCTGGAAATAGGAGACGTGTTAATGGAGGAGGTCATCAATAGTTCTAAGTAGGTATCCTCACTTTATGTTTGGGAAAATGTAGCGTACAATAAAGTATCAAAGATCATATAAAAGGTTCTCGTTACTAACCACAATTTTGAACTTCAGATTAATTTATATCCAAACTTCCATTTAAATTCAGCCGTTTGTAAAGGTATGTGACTTCACATATGCACATATAAGTGAGTATTTATACAGGAACATATACACAGGTATTCTTGTGTACCACAAACACACCCACCTGTATAAAAAATAACTGTATATATAGATGYACTAATAATTTTAAGATCTAACTTGCCCCAACATACACCAGGTGTTAAATGAGCATTTGAGGCTTAGCAGATTGCAGAGATACAAACACAGCCTATTTCTGTCTACAGTAGCACAAAACAAACCTTAAATCTCAGGCTTCTTTTTCCTGGCTAAACACTCTGGTGCAAGATAAGCATGAACACTGATACGTTCTGATAACATGCAAGCAAACAAAAAAACCCAACAAAAAAATGGGTTTGCCCTGGTTAGTTTTGATAAAAAAAGCTGCATTGATTCCATTTTGCCTTCAACTTAATGGTGTGATAATTTGATATCAGGCAGAGCAAGGGCAAGAATAGCTCTCATCAGAAAACCGAGAGGCAACGCTTGTATGGGGAACAAAGGAATTATGCAACAAAGTCAAGGTGCAGAGCGAAAGAAGAAATGTTTCAAAAATCACCCATGATGGAGGAGAGCATGTGCAGTTCCATATTCTGCAGTGCACTGCCCTTCCTTCATCCCCACCTCTCTCCTCTTCCCCTAGACCCTCATAAAGTCCCTGATAGTGAGTTGCCCACAAAGAGGGAAAGCTGAAGGGAGATCTGCAAGCCAAGTAAATAAAGAGGGAAGAGATTTCACTACTCTCCCGAGTGCGAGGGAGAACATCAGCTCTGCTCTCCAAAAGGGGGCATGCCACAATTTTATTTCCCTTCTCTCGGTGTCTGATATTACTGCACTTTGTTAACACAGATGGTGCAAGTCTCTAGGATGTTATAATGCATATTAGGAAGTAATAACACCAAAAATGCATTAGACTGGTTGCACCTAATACATATTCTTTACACTCCTTAGGTTATGCATTTATTTTGTCAACGTTACAGAAKAAAGTATCTGAACCCACACTACAAATCCAATCTTTTGCTCTCCCACAACCAAGTTTCTAGCTACTTACCACTAAAGAAAGATCAAAATCCTTGTGTTTCCAACAAACCCATGGGTTGTATATGAAAGAGACTCACAAGCTAGAAATATTCCTTCTGTTTTCTGCTGTGCTAGAAAGATTTTGTGGGATTTTTGGCCAACTAATCTGTCCCAGATTCCTTGAGTTGAATTAAGGAATCCATTTTGAGGTAAATTCACTTATGTTTATGGGGTAATCGGATGGCACAACAATAAATGCATGAAAGACCCAAAAAGAATAAATACAAATAGAGATAATGAAATGCTTGACATTGTGGCCTTCATATTCTAGAAATAAAAATGCTCAGTGAAGAAGAAAGGTTCTCCCAATAGAGAATATACATTAGAGATTAGATATAGGTTGCAGCTTAGGGTTTGTGAAATTTGCTGGCTTGACACCCTGAGAGTGAAAATGAAATACAACACAAAATGTAAAAATAAAAGCCACGCCAACCAGAGAAGAAATGTCCACCCACAATTATCCATAGCCTTGTCTGAGAAAAGGCTTTTATGAGCAACAGGTCACTTGGTTCTTTCTGCAAGAGCTGGACAATAAACACACCGATTAGATGCAATTGCCATGGACTGGTTCATGATGTGGATACCTGTCCGCCAGGAACTATTAGCCTATATTACACTGTTATTTTATATCAGCTTCCAAACCACTCCAACGAGCCATGGGTCTCTTCAGCAACAAACTGCAAAAAGTAAGATATATGAGTTCTTACAGCAACCTATGAAAAACTTTAATTTTTTTAAATTTTTTTTTAATATACAATAGGAATGCTTGTTGGGACATAGTAGTGTATTTAATATTTACAGCTACATTTTTTTGTGTAGCTGTAGCTGTTCAGAAGAAGAAGGTCTCCTGAGTACTAAGTCACCAAAGATATGGAAATCCATAAGCAGACTCCAAACTCAGTGTCTTACACACTGACTTTTCCTTTAGCATCTCCTGCTTTCTGCCCGAGGCTGCAATGTATAAACTAATACGAGTAGTGAGGGAAGTAACTGTAATCTATCACACTGACTGGTGCCAGCCCCAGGAAAGGTAGTTTATTGCAGGCGGTATGTTATCTTCAAAAATAGAAACTGTGCAAAGATTATGACAAAAACTTCAACACTTTCTACACTTTGTTTGCAGCACTATTAATTCTTCACTCTGGATTTATTTCCATGAGGGTCATGTAACCAGAAAAATACAATGGAGGAATTAATTTTCTTTTTAGGAGTGTTCTGGGAAACGAAGCAATTAGAGCAATCTTAAGCTGTCATGTATTATCAATTGCCACTCAATTATTTTACTTAAATAAAATACTGATTGCAGAGTCTGATCTGCAGCTATCAACCGAGTGATTCATTTAGGTGCACTATTTATTCCTGAGAAATTAAAAAAGAATACCTAACTTTAACTGAAAGGGGAAAGACAAAGGGACAAGGGAGAGGAGAAAACTGGAAATATGTAGCATCTTTTCACGATTCTCTGCTATGTTGCCATTTCTCAGTTTAGAAATAACTGAAACGACTGTGCTCTGTGCAGAGTCTGGAGATAAGTCAGTCCTCATTACAAGTGGAGTCCGCGGTTTTGGTGCAGAGAGGAAGTTGTAATCTCTTAAAGAGGTCACTAAAGGTCAGAAGCTCTTGTCCTCTGTCTTCAGGAGACTGAAGCGGCACAGCCAAAAGATGGGACATGGCTGTCCAGGTCTCAAAGGGCTGCAGATAGCACCAGCTCTGTGAGTAACTACATATCGTAGGTCTACCCAAGGTTCACGCGCTCCTCAATGGTACAAAACTGGGCAAAGAGAAGATACATGCTCCATACAAGTAAAAAAAAAATGCCTCTGCCCTATATTTCCCTATGTGTTTCAAAACCACATGCTATGTTCTTTGTAGACTATTCCAGATTTTGGCTCTGTGGATTGCAGACTATGCTGTTGACACTTATCTAGTACATTTTCAGTCAATAATGCAGACTACCTAAAAGGCACAAATGCTGAGTAAAGGTATCTGACAGACAATTAATTACAACTATAGCTAAAAGGCTTATAAAAGAAAGGTTTGATGGTTATCACCTCCTGTAAAAATCAGACTTGCTGGAGCTGACTCTCCATAACAACCGTCACATGTGTTTAGTCTCCGTTCTCTGCATAAGAGAGCTGCTTTTTTAAAAGTATCCATTATATCCAAAATGATTAATCTCACTGTTCAAGGATTTTTTCTTAATGTTTAATTTATACCTATCTGTCCTTAGTTACTGCTTGGTAATTTGTTACTACCTTCAACCTTCATATTTTAAATTATTCTACCCTTTTTTCAATGCTATTATACATCAAGTATTTCTACGTAGTCATCATGGCTCAACTAATCCCTGCTGCACTTTCTGAGCCTGCAGTTGGTAAATTCCTGTAATCTCTCTTCATAAATTATACTTAATACTTCTTCCTCATTTCTTTCCTTCTGGATCACCTCCAAATTTCTAATAGAAAAAGCAGGCCAAAAAGCTCTCATTTCCTACACACCTTCCTATCAGATAAAAGGTGCCAATGTCTAAGGCAGATGCTAAAGACTGTATGACAGCTCGCTTTACTTTCCAACTGTCTGTGTTTACCTCCCAGTTGAAAATTTCCAATTTCTGGTTAAAACTACAACATTGTCTCACACTGAGTCTTGGTCTTCCTATATCTCAGAGGTAGCAGCAATTCTTTGGTGGGTGGCACAGTCTGAATGGTCTAGAAAAGTTGCTTTAGGTCGACTTTTGCAATAGGCTTTGAGATTCTCATGGCAAGACTTTGGTGTGTGTCTCTATAAGATTAGAAAGGTGAAAACCCTTAGGTCCCACAATCACAGAGTCACCCAGAAGAAAAGTTTCTCTAGGCTTTCTCAATAAGCACAAGAGGGAGGCAGGCACTTTCAGAGAATAGTTCACATCTTTGGTATTTAAACAGAAGTGGGATGAGTCTGAGACATTGTAGGTAGCACTGCAAAGGGAGAAAGAGTCCTCCGAGTCCTTTTTCCCAGAGTGAAAAGTGTGGTTCAGAAAATGCAGTTTGGTCACCCAACCCTACAGACAACATAGCTGTGTTTGCACACATGAGCATAACTGTACTTGGCTGGATATCATGAGCTGGATTATGATCAAGTCTTATGAGAAGTGGCTGAGGGAACTGGGACTGTTTAGCCTGGAGAAGAGGAGGCTCAGGGGAGACCTTATTGCCCTCTACAACTACCTGAAAGGAGGTTGYAGYGAGGTGGGBGTTGGTCTCTTCTSCCAAGCAACTAGCGATAGGACGAGAGGAAATGGCCTCCAGTTGYGCCARGGGAGGTTTAGATTGGACATTAGGAAAAATTTCTTTMCTGAAAGAGTGGTTAAGCATTGGACCAGGCTGCCCAGGGAAGTGGTGGAGTCACCATCCCTGGAAGTATTTAAAAGACGTGTAGATGAGGCACTTAGGGACATGGTTTAGTGGGGCTTGGTGGTGTTGGGTTGATGGTTGGACTTGATGATCTTAGAGGTCTTTTCCAACCTTAATGATTCTATGATTCTATGATCCTCTGACAATCTAAAGTGACATGCAATTGATTCCACAGTTTCTGATTAAGATATGCTTTAGTACTCATAATGCCCTGTGCTGTCCAAGATGTCATTTATTTTCTGTATCTCAACCGGATCCTGAACATCTTTATGGTCTCCCTTAAATAAGCTTTTCAAAGGGACCTGGACAGTCTGGAGAAATGGACAGACAGGAATCTCATGAAGTTCAACAAAGGCAAATGGCAAGTCCTGTGCAAGGAGAGGAATCACCCCATGTACAGTTTGGGGAATGACCAGCTAGAAAGAAGTTTAGCAGAGAAGAACCTGGGGGTCCTGGTAGCCAACCGGTTGCACATGAGGCAGCAATGTGGCAAAGAAGGCCTCCTGGGACGCATTAGAGTCTAGCCAACAGGCCCAGTGAGGTGATCCCTCCCCTCTATGTGGCATTTGTGAGACCGCATCTGGAGTACTGTCCATTTTGGAGCTCACCAGTACAAGAMAGACATTGACTTTACTGGATTGAGTCAACCAGAGCACCATCATCATACTCAGGGGTCTGGAGCACATGACATATTTCAAGAGGGTAAAAAAAGCTGAGAAAAGCTGGGTTTGTTCAGACCAGAGAAAAGAAGGCTCAGGGGAGACCTTACTGCTGTGTACAACACCTAATGGGAAGGTGCGGATGGAGCCAGTCTCCCCTCAGTGGTGTACAGTGGAAGGATAAGCAGCCACGGGCACAAGTTGGAACACAAGAAATTCCAACTAAATATAAGGAAAACAAATTCCCTTGAGGGTGTCCAAACACAGGAATAGGGGCCCAATTCATTCCCCCCTCAAAATAGCTTGAGTTATTATTTAATATTAACTTGGGTCTTTTTTACTTGAAGGTCTCATGACGCTGACTCCTTCTTGAAGTGCAGAGGAAAATATCCACTCCAATCACATTGTTACCCATCCGTATCTTGACCAATTATCTCTTGTAACCTAGATCATCACCACGATCTCAAGAACCTCATTGTAATAACCTGTCCCATTTTGCCAAATTGTGACCTGCAGACTATCAACASATGCAGGTAAAAGGAAGTGTCTCACCTACAAAGAAACTAAAGGCGAGGAAAGCCTTCAAGGGTTAGAGAGCTGCTGGTGGTCCATGCAGAGTGGCACTGCTAGCCTTAGAGAAAGAAAACATTTGATCTCAATCATGTGCAAAGTCTGCGTCATGAGTCTTAAGCTGGGCACAGCCAGGACCTGTGTGAAGCTCCACAGACCAGACTGTGGACCTTCACAGCAGGGCCACTCCACAGGAAATGAATCACTCCATAACATTCCCAGGGAAAAAAAAAAAAATCTATTTTTTTTAATTTTTAAGCACTAAGACAGCTCCCAACGACAGCACTACAAATTCAGGAAAAATAAATATATGTTGTATTTTCTAGACAAGCAAAGGGAACAATGTTTACAGACTTTCGAATGATACTTCTCATTTATAATGTAGACAGTAAAAGAAAAAGTGCCTTTTATATACACATTTCTTTAGACAATAAGAATCCTGATGTCTTATAGATAGTCTTGGGCAATGACAGGAGTAAGTCAGACAATGATAAATTGCCCACATTGTTTCATCTAGAAGTTCCCAGAAGGTAGGAAGGAGGACTGGTCTTTGGTACTGTGAAGTCCCACAGAGACCATTTCTGTTGAATTATTCAATGCCTGTATGACAATGTTTGGATCTACCTTGTGAGTATAGGAACTACAAGGACAGTTCACTTTGCATTTTCTAATGCAGGGTATCACAGCATTTCAAATACCCCAGTGCCTTGACAAAGAGAAGGCATGTTTGAAAGCTGGTGGCTTTAGCTCCTTTGAAGGTCTAATAGGGATAATACTCATTAGCCTGCTGAAGATCTGGGGAAAAATACAAGAAATTGTAAGGATATTGGCAAGGTGGTCATTTGTAATATCAATGTTACAGTCCTGCTAGACAAATCTCCTATTGCATGATAAAACCTATGGCTGAAGTTCTTCTTTCTATCCCAGGCTGGCCAGGGAAAGTGCCTTTAGATAAAAGAGCAAGCACATACTGTTTATTATTTACACTGGGAGGCAGAAAGCCCAAATAGAGCACCACATATATTTTTTTCTTCATTTTCTCTTTAAGCTTTACTCTGAAATGCCTGGGATTTATCAGGTTTTATTTTTCATAGAATCATAGAATCATTTAGGTTGGAAAAGACCTTTAAGATCACTGAGTTCACAGTACCAAGTCCACCACTAAACCATGTCCCTAAGCCCCACATCTACATCTCTTTTAAATACCTCCAGGGATGGTGACTCAACCACTTCCCTGGGCAGCCTGGTCCAATGCTTGACAACCTTTTTGGTGAAGAAATTTTTTCTAATATCCAATCTAAACTTTCCCTGGCGCATCTTGGGGTGTTTCCTCCCATCATATCACTTGTTACTTGGGAAAAGAGACCAACACCCACCTCGCTACAACCTCCTTTCAGGTAGTTGTAGAGAGCA
>JAYKAV010002825.1:501338-553306 GCA_035582835.1 Phoebastria nigripes
GGCACTTGGCCTTGTTGAACCTCATGCAGTTGGCCTCAGCCCATCTATCCAGCCTGTCCAGATCCCTCTGCAGAGCCTTCCTACCCTCGAGCAGATCAACACTCCYRCCCAACTTGGTATCGTCTGCAAACTTACTGAGGGTGCACTCSATCCCCTCATCCAGATCATTTATAAAGATATTAAACAGAACTGGCCCCAATACTGAGCCCTGGGGAGCACCACTTGTGACCGGCCACCAACTGGATTTAACTCCATTCACCACAACTCTTTGGGCCTGACCATCCAGCCAGTTTTTCACCCAGCGAAGAGTACGCCCATCCAAGCCATGAGCAGCCAGTTTCTCCAGGAGAATGCTGCGGGAAATGGTGTCAAAGGCTTTACTGAAGTCTAGGTAGACCACATCCACAGCCTTTCCCTCATCCACTAAGCAGGTCACCTTGTCATAGAAGGAGATSAGKTTAGTCAAGCAGGACCTGCCTTTCATAAACCCATGCTGACTGGGCCTGATCACCTGGTTATYCTGTACGTGCCGCATCATGGCACCCAAGATGATCTGCTCCACAACCTTCCCCAGCACCGAGGTCAGGCTGACAGGCCTGTGGTTCCCTGGATCCTCCTTCCGGCCCTTCTTGTAGATGAGCATCACATTTGCTACCTTCCAGTCAACTGGGACCTCCCCGGTTAGCCAGGACTGCTGATAAATGATGGAAAGCGGTTTGGTGAGCACTTCCACCAGCTCCCTCAGTACCCTTGGGTGGATCCCATCYGGCCCCAGAGACTTGTGTGTGTCTAAGTGGTGTAGCAGGTTGCTAACCATTTCCCTTGGATTATGGCAGCTTCATTCCACTTCCCATCCCTGTCTTCCAGCTCAGGGGGCTGGGTACCCTTAGAACAACTAGTCTCACTATTAAAGACTGAGGCAAAGAAGGCATTAAGTACCTCACCCTTTTCCTCATCCTTTGTCACTATGTTTCCCCCCGCATCCAATAAAGGATGGAGATTCTCCTTAGCCCTCCTTTTGTTGCTAATGTATTTACAGAAACATGTTTTATTGCCTTTTACAGCAGTAGCCAGATGAAGTTCTAGTTGGGCTTTGGCCCTTCTAATTTTCTCCCTGCGTAACCTCACAACATCCTTGTAGTCCTCCTGAGTTGCCTGCCCCTTCTTCCAAAGGTCATAAACTTTCTTTTTTTTCTTGAGTTCCAGCCAAAGCTCTTTGTCCAGCCAGGCTGGTCTTCTTCCCCGCCGGCTCGTCTTTCGGCACATGGGGACAGCCTGCTCCTGCACCTTTAAGGTCTCCTTCTTGAAGAAYGTCCAGCCTTCCTGGACTCCTTTGCCCTTCAGGACTGCCTCCCAAGGGACTCTGTCAACCAGGCTCCTCAACAGGCCAAAGTCTGCCCTCTGGAAGCCCAAGGTAGCAGTTCAGCTGACCCCCCTCCTTAATTCTCTGAGAATCGAAAACTATCATTTCATGATTGCTATGGCCAAGTCGGCCACCACATCACCCACAAGTCCTTCTCTGTTCACAAACAACAGGTCCAGCAGGGCGCCTTCCCTAGTTGGCCCACTCACCAGCTGTGTCAGGAAGCTATCTTCCACACACTCCAGGAACCTCCTAGACTGTTTCCTCTCTGCTGTATTGTATTTCCAGCAGACATCTGGTAAGCTGAAGTCCCCCACGAGAACAAGGGCTAGCGATTGTGAGACTTCTCCCAGCTGATTACAGAATATTTCCTGTGCCTCTTTGTCCTGGCAGGGTATTCTGTAACAGACTCCCACCATGATATCTGCCTTGTTGGCCTTCCCCGTGACTCTTACCCATAAACACTCAACCCTATTGTCACCATCATTAAGCTCTAGACAATCAAAACACCCCCTAACACCCAGGGCTACCCCACCGCTTCTCCTTCCTTGCCTATCCCTTCTGAAGAGTTTACAGGCATCCATTGCAGCACTCCAGTTGTGTAAGTCATCCCACCAGGTTTCCGTGATTGCAACTATGTCCTGTTTTTGGCTGGGATAGAGCTAATTTTCTTCCTAGTAGTTGGTATAGTGCTGTGTTTTCAATTAGGTATGAGAAGAATGTTGATAACACACTGATGTTTTAGCTGTTGCTAAGTAGTGTTTACACTAGTCAAGGACTTTTCAGATTCCCATGCTCTGCCAGGTGCGCAAGAAGCTGGGAGGAAACATAGCCAGGACAGCTAGCCCAACTGGCCAACGAGGTATTCCATATCATATGACATCATGCTCAGTATATAAAGCTGGGGGAAGGAGGAGGAAGGGGGGACGTTCAGAGTGATGGCGTTTGTCTTCTCAAGTAACTGTTAGGCGTGATGGAGCCCTGCTTTCCTGGAGATGGCTGAACACCTGCCTGCCGATGGGAAGGAGTGAATGAATTCGTTGTTTTGCTGTGCTTGCGTGCACAGCTTTTGCTTTACCTATTAAACTGTCTTTATTCAACCCCTGAGTTTTCTCACTTYTAYCCTTTCGATTCTCKCCCCCATCCCACCAGGGGGAGTGAGCRAGAGGCTGTGTGGGGCTTAGTTGCTGGCTGGGGTTAAACCATGACAAACTATATCATAGTTTTCCACCTGCACAATGGCTTTCAGCTCCTCCTGTTTGTTGCCCATGCTACGTGCATTGGAGCTCTTATGTATGCAGATTACCAGTACAATATTAGATGGTGTCTGACATCCCAAATCCAGAAATCTTATGTTCATCTCAGATCAGCAGTGTGAATTACAATACTATCCAGTAATTAAAATGACAGTTATGAACAACAAGCAGCTCGCTCTCTGACCAAAGCAGCTGTCATTCAAACAATTAATCGTTCATTTTACTTTGTCAGTTTTGCTTATGTGTCATTGGCAGATGGGGGAGAAGCTCTAACAGAAAAAAGTCTAGGTCATTTAAGTCTCTAAAGGAAAGAGCTACTATTTATAGAGCAGAGTYGGTGGATTACATGTTGATGTCTGCTACACCTACATTTACTGCTCAGCAAATTGCCCTGAGCTCCCTTCAGAGTCAATGGAGAGCCAACAGTGGGCTTCAGGAGTTTAGATTAAGGGCTAGATATTTTCAAACTGTCTGGGACTCATAAATACTAACCTGAAATTTTTAGAGAAATAGATGAAACAACCTTAGAGCTGTTAAGTTTAAAAATTCATGGGGAATCAGGTGAATATCCAGAAGACCAGAAAAGAGAGTGTACAGTCTGAACAGAGCAAAATCCAAAAGTCTGGGAATTAGACACCAGTCAGCTTCATGTCAGCCCTGTGCAGCCCCCAATGGTACAGATGATGGGACAAATAATCAAATGTATGACTTGCAGATGCACAAAACTCAGCAAAAGAATGAGCAGCAACAAGTATGCAATTGTCAAAACCACCTAGGATATTTCTAGGGCAGGGCAACATACTTGAGGAAGGGGAGAAGCAGCAGATGACAAAGACACAAGTAGGGCAAACAGTCTAGACGAAAGAATTGTAAAATTGGCTGGGATACCATATTTAAAAACTAATTCTCCATTAATAATTCTCTTAGGTACTAGACTGGAAGGATGCACTGAGAGGAGTTCAACCTCATGAAGTTCAACGATGCCAAATGCAAGGTCCCACACCTGGGTTGGGGCAATCCCCAGCATAAGTACAGACTGGGGGATGGATTGAAAGCAGCCCTGTGGAGAAGGACTGGGGAATACTGGTGGATGAAAAATGGGACATGAGCCAGTAATGTGCGYTTGCAGCCCAGAAAACCATCACATCCTAGGCTACATAAAAAGAAGTGTGGCCAGCAGGTCGAGGGAGGTGATTCTCCCCTCTACTCTGCTCTCATGAAACCCCACCAGGAGTACTGCATCCAGCTCTCGGGTTCCCAGCACAAGACAGACATGGACCTGTTGGAGCAGGTCCAGAGGAGGGCCATGAAAATGGTCAGAGGGCTGGAACACCTCTCCTATGAAGAAAGGCTGAGACAGTTGGGGTTGTTCAGCCTGGAGAAGAGAAGGCTCCAGGGAGACCTTACTGTGGCCTTTCAATACTTAAAGGGGGCTTATAAGAAAGACGGAGAGAGACTTTTTACTGAAGCCTGTAGTGACAGAACAAGGAGTAATAGTTTTCAAGTAAAAGAGGATAGATTTAGATTGGACATAAAGAAAAAATTTTTTACGATGAGGGTGGTGAAACACTGGCATAGGTTGCCCYGAGAGGTGGTGGATGCCCCATCCCTGGAAACATTCAAGGTCAGGYTGGACGGGACTTTGAGCAACCTGATCTAGTGAAAGATGTCCCTGCCCATGGCGGGTGGTTTGGACTATATAATCTTTGAAGGTCCCTTCCAACCCAAACCATTCTATGATTCCTTGAGTTCTTCATGGGTTTGTCCCGGATCCAGGACTAACCAATATTTTTCAGTAATGGTTTGGGTAATGGAGTAGAAAGGATGGTTACTAAATATGAAGGTGCAGTGAAGCTCAGAAATATTTTGAGCCTGTCAGATGACACAATTAGGTTTCAAAGTGATCTTGTTAAATTGGGGAAATACTGTAAGAAAAATGTGTGTTGTCAAATAATGAAAATCCAAAGTTCTACAGTAAGACATAGAGAAAAGGAAACAACTCACAAGGCAAAAGTCCTAAAAAAAAAAAAAAAAAAAAAAAAAAAGACGGTGAGGGTGTCTGGGGGCAAAGGTAGCACTTGTGGCATGAAGTATTGTATCCAATTTTGAGCAATAAATTGCAGGTGGACCACCTGGGGAAAGTTCATAGAAAAGCCATGAGAACGACCAAAGGTGTCAGAAACACACCCTGAAACACAGTAGTGTGTTTTCCAATGTAGAAAAGGGTGGTGGTGGGGAGACACACGTGATAATGCTTTTTAAATAAGTGAAACTGTTGCAAATAGGAAGGGAATAAGCTGTTCTCCATATCCATCATCCATAGGACAGAAGTTCATGGGCTTAAACTGCAACAGAAGACATTCATACAAGAAATTAATGATTTGGATAGTTGATCCTGTCTTAGAGCTGAGAGATGGATTTGATGATGTTTGAAGATTGCTCTTAACTCCTCTTGTCTAATATTCAATACAATCAATACAAACCCTCAAAATCAGAGAGAGACGGACTATTTCAGACAGCAGCCACAAACTTCCTAACTACTCGAGTCACTAAGCTGATGAAAGCACGCACCTCTCCCTCAGCTCTTACGCGTTAAGACAAATTCAGCAAATCTCCGCCCTGCTAAACATCCCTGTCCACAAAAATAAAAGGCAAAACTCAATAAGCTTTAACCAACTTATCAATAGCAATGAAGACATTTCCTGTCATTAAATAGCAAAAGATAACAATCAGACAGCAGCATCTCACCCCTTTAGCACGGAACAATAGCATCTGCAGGCAGGGAATCCTTACAACAGTGTGCCATCTATCAGCTGTGTGTAAAAACAAACCACAACCAACTCCTGTCCCAAAGGCTGCATTTAGAAACCATCAAGCACATCTGCAGTGACAGAGCAGATACTCCTGTGCTTATAAAACCACTAGTCACTCAGCAGAGAAGTAAGTTATCCTGCCTTTGTTCCCACCTGCGTTGGCCCCCCAAGTAAATGTTAATTTAGAAGAATTTGGATTAATCTTTCCAGTTTATTAGAAAGTTTTAAGCATTTATATTCAGTCATGCTCAGCTCGTGCTCCCTGAATTCAGATCTGCTTTCAATGGACTGTTTTAAATTTATTTTAATTTGCAAACGAGGCAGGTGAGGGTCTAGAGTTGAATGGGGGATGGCTCAGCTTGTTCCCAGCAACACACAGGTGCCTCTGGCTCAAAGAGTGAAGTATTGGGAAAGCTGGATGGATCTAGGGGTGTGGGATGAGAAGTGGAGGGACTGGGGGGTTGCTTTCAGACTGAAGGGACCTTGAAAAGATTACTGTTAAGACTGCAGCTCATTTTTTTTTTTCCATTCAAGGTAGATTGGCAAAATGAATAATTTTCCAGCACAGAGGACTTTAAGCACTATACCTATCATACCACATAATATGATATGTCACAAGAGTATGATATGGTTACATATATATTTGACTTTCTATTAATACTAAGTAATATCAACATACTTATATCAGGCCTTGGTGAACAATGTTGAAGAGCCACTGAAGTAGTTCAAACACTTTTGAAGGAGAGAGGAAACAGCCATTGGATTGTTTTTTAGCTGGTGACAGCCAATAAGTTCTCACTGTTTGATGACTGTTCAGCATAAACTGATGGATTGAGCTCTCTGTCCAGTCCTTACCAACCACTGGTCATCTCTCAGCAGGACCGGTGGGGTATACTAACAGACAAACACAACTGCAGCATTTCCTTAGTTGTTAACAGAAGGAGGCAATTTAGAACAAAAACAGAACAAAGCTTTCATTTCCTTAAGCAAAACCAAAAAACATAAATTGCATTTGGTTTGTTGTTGCCTGGATAGTTATAGATACTGACAGCAGACTCATTTATCCGATGAAATCTCTTGCAGAGACCCTTGTCCTGCAAGACCCAAACTATGCCTTCCTCAAGGCACACTGGGTCATCATTGCTTTCCTCCRGAGGCTGGATAAGACCTTGGCTCTTGCTGCACATTGATGAACACATCCTCTTTGCTGTCCCACAGATCAGGGCTGTGTTTCTCTACCTTTCTGCAGCTGAGCTGACCTCTGAAAACACCAGTGATGTGCTCTGCTTCACTGTTTTTGCCCTTCAGCCCTGAAGCATCTCCCACCTGAATCTGGCTGAGCTTTGCTCACTTGCACCCGTACCAGGTTTTCCCTGTGACATGGGGACGAGAAGGTGGTGGAGACACTTTGCCCATCGCAGCTCATCCTCCCCAAGTGCCAGAGGCCATGAAAGCACTCAGAAACCTTTATTAGTGGGTGCACATCCCAGATGGCACATACAGTCATTCAGCTCCTCACCAGAGCCCAAAGGATCCTTTAAATTTGGGCTGCCTCCATGAGCAGCTACTGTCCAGCCAGCCTCAGCTCAACACAAAATCAAACTAATATCCCTTTGCATATTTTGCCTCTGAAAGACCCCAAGTCCTGCCTGTAGAGTGGCTCCTGCCTTTGCAAAGAGTACACAATCAGGAACCAGCCGCCCTTTCTCAGCATCATTACGCACTGYCACATTTCGATTTATTGGACTCTCAAAATGCTTTATTACAGGAGAGTATTTCTGCCCTGATTCCCACCCTTACATGTGCACTGAACCCTCACCTCTGTCTGAAGCCTCTTTGGGTTTAGTTTTGTATCTTTTCATTGTTTTTTTTTGGTTTTTTTTTTTTTAAAAAACAGAAAATAGATTGCCATAAATTTTGCCCTTTCAAGTGTTTAGTGACAGAATGGAGTTGCCCTCAGTCACATCTGTTTATCCTGGTAAGCACATTTATAAAGTGATTTCCCATCCTCGTTATTCTGTCAATGGCATTTCACACGGTAGCTACTTTAATGTAGCATTTTATCACTTGTCCTGAGGGCTGCTGACAGCTGCCAATTCCAAGGCTTCCCTCCAATCTTAATTTTCTTCTTTTCCTTTTATTTTTTTGCACACCCCACCCCCCATCTTTTCCTTTATTTCCAAGGTCTGTGGGGCTGTGGGAAGAAAGGGGAGTTAGATGAGTGCAACGAACGATGATGATTTCCTCTCCCTTTTAACACAGAGACATTATAATCCCATAATGTGAAGTTGCATTACCGAGGAAAAGTTAAACTTTAGCTGCATTTCAGTTAGCTATTACACTTTTCACTTTCTCCTGATAAATTCTCTATTGATGTTACTGGGTTTAAATTTCCCTGCTCCCTTGCTGTGCAGAAATTGGATTGTTCATCTCCCAGGGAAGGTACTTTGCATTCTTGCTTGCTGTGATCTTCCCGCCATCCAGAATTACCTAAATCAAACCAGAATAGGCTAAAATTCAGCTCAAGCCACAGGAGAACAGGAATTTTACCCAAGGAATTATACACGCGTATTAGCCCATCTTGAGACAGTTCCCCTCTTGCCACAACACTTATATTTCCATCCAAGAAAAACACCACCAACACAAGGAAAGAAGAACTGAATAGTTTGTTTTCACTAAAAGAACGGGAACCCAAACCTGATCCTACTGAAGATGATAGTCACATTTCAATTAATTTCAGAAACCTTCTCCCCACACTACTTCTGTCCCCCAAAATAGAAATGTCCAGACACAAGCTTGTTTTCCAGCAGCCATAAAGAGATATTTCACTGTTACAGCAGTAATGTTTTGCAGCCTTCCAAACAGCCAGAAATACTATAGCATGGAAGAAGCCATAGGGTTAAAGCCTTTACTAATGGAGGCAGCCCAAATTTAAAGGATCCTCTGGGCTCTGGTGAGGAGCTGAATGACTGTATGTGCCATCTGGGATGTGCACCCACTAATAAAGGTTTCTGAGTGCTTTCATGGCCTCTGGCACTTGGGGAGGATGAGCTGCAATGGGTGAGGTGTCTCCACCACCTTCTCATCCCCATGTCACAGAGACAACAATATTTTTTGTTGTTGTCTCAGACTGAGCTTTGCTCGTGGCCTTAACGGTAACTCCTGGTTTGCTCAATGGCCCAGCAAAGAGACTTGTAAATAGCAAGACAGCATCAACACTGGCAGCCTTCATAAGGCTTAGAAGATCATAAAAACTCAATCCTTTGGGGAGGTGGGACCAGAGCACGCATCCAGGGTTGGTGTAAATGTGCTGCACGCTACGCAAGTGAACGATGCTGCACTTTGAACCATGTAGTAGACATTATTCATATAGGTTAGCTTGCAGACACTGTCCCACAATGGTTCTGCCAAAGCCAGGTGCAAGGGCAGGACCGGGGGGCCACTTTTGTACATGTGTTTCCCTCCTTGACACTCCACTTGGAAATTATATACAGGTCTCTCCTGTCTATCTCCCAGACTTTGGATATACATACATTCTTCAGAAGTGCAAGTGGACAGATTGATCTTTTATTTGCAGAAGTGAACTCTGCAAATCCTTTAGGTTGCAAGTCTTTCAGACACCAAAGCCACAGTAGGAAAACGTGTTTTGTCAGCTCTAGAAATCAGCCTGATTCGAGATACTGCCGCTAGTTTGCAAGGTCCTATCAAAGGATGTGTTGCCTCATTCTCCAACAAAGAACAAGATATGAATTGCATCCTGAGGTGAGCCAACCTTTCTGTTGCTCACATTTTCACTTAGCTTTCCTAAGTTGGAAAAATAAACTACTACTTCTGATCTGCAATTAACATTAKGTTCAATTATTGTTTTTTTCAATAGAATTGATTTTTTTTCCCATTTTATTTCTGGAACGTACTGTCATGTTGGTGAAAGGGCAACTTGCCAGAATATTACTTAGATAACTCTGGCATGCCTAAATGGAAAGCTTTTCATTTATTCAATTAAAAGCAAGCATCAAAATCAGGACACTGTTTTTCTTTAATTTCATTATCACAGACTGACGGTTTATAAAAGCATTTACTCATGCAGTCATCAGTCCATGATTATCAAGAGAATACTACTCTCTAACTACAGAAGACCCATCGTGACCAAACTGATGGGGTAAATCAAACAACACTGGTATTAAAATACTGTGCCACACTCTTAAGACTAAGCAGAAAATGAAAAGGTTAAGATTGGTCTCTGAAAAACAAATACCTAAAGATGCAAGATCAAATTACAAAAGCTTCAGTGAGAAGGTGATCTAAGAGATGGAGATGACAGAAGCAGGGATGCAGCACTGCCATTCAAAAAGAAAATAAAAAAATCCACAAAAATAGTGTTTTGTCCAAACAGTCTGGCCAAGAAGAAAACCATAGGTATCAGTGATTATGGATGTATGTCTGAGCTTGTGAGATAAACAGCACTTCTAGTAAATGAAGAGAAACAGGCTGATCACGGGTCAGCTCATGGTAGAACAGATGTCTAAAATCACATTGGATGAACTATGTCCTAAAAGTGTCTTCTCATAGATTATTTTGAGACCTTAAAGTCAGGTGGGGACATCTACATCCTGGAAACCTACAGCTAAGGAAGAGGTACCTTGCTCTGGGTGACAAGAAGTCCTAATGACCTGCAATATCCAACAGCTGACTTGCTAACAGGAACATCTAATCTCTATTTAAGAACAACCCCTGTTGCAGATTGCCAGTTACAAATAACTGAGCTTCACAAAAAGTCTTGGCTGTTTGAACGATGAATAGAGTAATAAAAACTTACACATCATGGTAAAATGGCTAAAACAGATCAAAACAACAAAACACATGCAAGGCTGTGATAGCCTGGTCCTTGTAAGGAAAATCACAGCTCACTTATCCCTTGCAATTCTTTAAATGAGTCAATAGCTCAATGGAAATGAAAAAGAAACTGTAAACCAGTTGTTTTAATTCTTTTTCAGGTTGTAAAGGTGTGCTGGTTTTGACTGGGGTAGAGTTAATTTTCTCATGGAAGCTAGTATGGGGCTATGTTTTGGATTTGTGCTGAAAACAGGGTTGATAATACAGRGATGTTTTCGTTACTGCTGAGCAGKGCTTACACAGAGTCAAGGCCTTTTCTGCTTCTCACACCACCCCACCAGCGAGGAGGCTGGGGGTGCACAAGAAGYTGGGAGGGGACACAGCYGGGACAGCTGACCCCAACTGACCAAAGGGATATTCCACACCGTATGACGTCATGCTCAGCATATAAAGCTGGGGGAAGAAGAAGGAAGGGGGGACGTTCGGAGTGATGGCGTTTGTCTTCCCAAGTCACCGTTATGCGTGATGGAGCCCTGCTTTCCTGGAGATGGCTGAACACCTGCCTGCCCATGGGAAGTAGTGAATGAATTCCTTGTTTTGCTTTGCTTGCGTGCATGGCTTTTGCTTTACCTATTAAACTGTCTTTATCTCAGCCCATGAATTTTCTCACTTTTACTCTTCTGATTCTCTCCCCAATCCCACCAGGGGGGAGCGAGCGAGCGGCTGTGTTGTGCTTAGTTGCTGGCTGGGGTTAAACCATGACAAAAGCTCTGTGGTGTCACTCCTGAGGTGACTACAGAAGGTAACTACCATGGAGTGAGGTACAAAACAATGTCAAGTGCAAAAGCAGGTCAGTAGAAAGAAGAAGGAAAAAAAAACCAACCCAAACCTAAAAATAGGTCAGTCTTCATGATGACAAAAGTTTAACAGTCAGCTGCCTCCAGGCATTTTTCTGGATGCCATGTTGTTAAATATCTTTATTAGTGTTCCAGGAAGGGGAATCAGCGGTGGAGGGGGGAAAAAAAGCAATCCTGAAAAAGAAGACCAGAAAATCTCAATCTGTCATCATGATGATCCTGCAAGTTCCATGTTAACATGAAAGCTCTATTCAGGTGCAGACGACTGTAACCTTTGGTAAGCCCCCTTGGGGCAGAAATCTGATATAGAACTATCAACAAACCCAGCACCACTTGAACAGTCTCATCTGGAGGGTACGTAGGTGGAGTAGGCATAGCTATCCAAGCACACATAGCACTACATGGGTTATGGGTTGAGCCACTGACTACCCTGAGCCCTCTGCCAAAATCTTCAGGCAAGTCTTGAAACTGGAGGATGGAAAAATCTGCCAAGAAAAATGAAACATGGAGCTGAGTCAGTAACTGGCTGTCTAGTGAGAAGCAGGGTGTCTCCAGACTGTGGGGAGGACCTGGCTAATCATAACCAGGTCTTGAAATACCCTAAGAGGTGGCCAGGTCCAACAAGACTGAATTTGGGCAGCTCAGCATGGACCTTGTGGGACAGGCCAGCYGGAGGGTAAAGCCAGATTGCACCCAGAGTGCAATGCCCAGTGTGTAGGGCAGAGGGGGRGGGCTGTTGTCTAGAAAAGACGGAATAATGAATAACATAGACCTGGTACAGAAAAGATGTACAAGTCAACCACTGGGGGCAAAGCACAGGGCAGAAACAGACTGTACTTCTGTAGTCAGGCTTGCCAAGACTGGAAAGGGCTGTTACAAACATCAGAGAGACCTAAGCACTTTCAGTAATGTGACAGTGAATGATGTTCAACACTGACGAATGCAAGTGTAAGAGGGAAAAATTAAAATGGCTCGTACAGCTCACATGACTCTACATTTGGCATGCGAGTTCAGCAGACAGACTCAAGCAGCCTGAGGAAAACCGCTGCTTAATGCACTGMTGCCTTCCAAAATAGCAAACAAGATATTAGGAAGCACAATGAACCGGGCAATAAATAACACAAGGTTGCCAGTATGGCATCACTTACCAGCTCCAGCCTCACTTAGAAGGAAAGGACTAATTTATCTCTGTGCTAATGCAATATGGTCAGTGAATACCAGCACCTTTGTTGTAGATGGGAACAACGTGGCAGAGGCAGGTGGCACTTCAGTGGCACTCCTGCCCCTGGATCTCAGAGGATGGGGTCCTGCCTCACCTTGTTTGAAGGTCACCAAGCATCAGAGAGCCTGCAGTACAAAGCCATCTGCTCAGCCACCCCCTTGACTCAACCTGCCGCAACGCGGTGCCGTCCTGACACCCACGGAGAAAACCCACCTGTGAGACAAAGCGCTGGCTTCTCACAGCTCTTCCAAAGAGCAGCGGCAGTCTTTTTGATGGCACACAACAATAGATGCTCTAACTCCACAGGCATTGCGAGAAAAAGATTAGCAAGAGGTATTAATATAATAGTGTTTAACCCAAACCTCACCACGCCCACAAAGAGTGCTGCAAAATTAATTAATACCACTGTTTCAGGGGGAATGGAGGGATGGAGAATAGCAAAGAAAGCTCAGACAGAGCTAGATTTGAAACCAAGACTGTTCACCGTGGTATAATAACTGCATGCACCTCGTGGGGATGCACTGGTGCCCTGGGGCCATCGGAACTGTAAAAATGCATGATATGGCACTGTCCCCAATTAGGAGGTGATGATGTTACCATGATATTGGAGATATCCATCTTGTCCCTCAGCCTGGCCCAGACCTCTGTGTTGCACAGCTTCCAGCCCCCAAATCCTTCTGGGCTGCCCTCTACCCGCAGCAAGGACTGCAATCCCATGAAGTCTTCCCAGCTCCAGCAGCACACAGCAGGAAGGAGCCAGAAAGATGCTCCATCTGGCAGCTTTTCTCCCCCCAGCAAAGGGCCAGGTTAACGTACCAGTGTCACAGACATGGGACTGGGACAATAGGGAAGGACCACTGCACCCTGATATAAGGKGATAACATTGTACCTTGCGGGAGGGACAAGGAGAGAAAAATGTTGAAAGATGCTCTAGYGTGGCAGGATCTGTTTGAGTGTGGTTGTAAAATACCTTGTGCTTCTGCAAAAACACCCAGGGGAGAGGAAAGCTGTGCATGAAAGAAATGCTGTTCACACTTTTCTTTGGAGGTGTTTGAAAGTCATTCAAAATGAGACACCAGTTCATTTACAGCCCGTAGAAATCAGCATTGAAGTCAGTTGATCTATACCAATTTCCAATAGCAGAGTATCTATCCTATAAGCAAATTAGCTCACTCATTAAATTCCTATAGTGTGTTTGGGGGAAGACTAACTATATTTAAAAACCACTAATTTATGACAGTCTTTGAGTCCTTGAGTCTCTTTCCTAGGAGGTGACATCTCAGAAGAAGTGATAACCTTTCTACTCTGGTCCACATAAAAGGAAGGAAGTTCCTCTAAATCTTAATAGGCGAGTTGTAAAAAGTTGTGACATTCAGCAGCACCTGGAGTTAAATGGGAAGACTCAAGACTAAAAGACGCAGAGTCCTTAATCCTTAGATAGGGAGACAGGTGACTGGTAGAGAAATGCACGGCTAATTCCCTGTTTGCATTTAAAACTCTTTATTCACTGGCTCAGCAATTCCGCTGTGGCATTTATTTTTAATGCTTTATTTTTGCAATTTGACTTTCTAATGGCAACACCTGAAGTCTCACCTTCCTTAACCCTTCACAGTGATATAAAATAGAAAAAACAACAGAGGAAACAACTGAAGAAACACGGCTTATCCCTGTCAGACCTCAGTAGGAGATGACTCCCTCTTAAGCAATCAGCACCAATGTGCAAAGGTGCAGGATTTCCTTTCATTTCCTCCAGGTACACCCAGGGTGGGAGGACTTAATCCCAAAAGCCCCTGCATCATAATGCTGAGACTCATATTATAAGCATGAGCTGAAATCAGAAAGGCAGAGGAGTCACTGGGGTTGCCTTAATTTCCCCCCCTGMCCCTTTTTATTCTTCATCTGCAGTTAGCAAGGAACAAAGAGGAAGGAGAGAAATGCCTCCTGTGACAACCAAAATGCTCCGCAGAGCTGATCTTTAGGGCTATTTTAAAGGATAAAGCCAAATACAGGGACCAAAGCTAACGGAGTGACTTTTGGGTCCTGGCTGCTGGCAGCATCTGCTAATCAAATCAGGCTGAARAGCTGAAACTTGCACGGCAGTATCTTTATAGGGACTGTCGAAATGAGACTAAATATAACATTCTGCTGAATCATTGCAGATCTAGACATCCTTYGCTTTGCCTCCTTACTAGTTTCCCACCCTCCCTTCAATGTCACTCCCCACTGTCCCCACCCCATGCCAAGAAGAACAAGAATAAAGAGGCACTTCTGCTCTCATCTGAGTTTCATCGAGAAAGACCCAAACCCCTGAAAACCACAGGGATAGAGACTCCGCAGAAGCAGTTTTTGTGTGTGTTTTGGGCAATGGGGAGAGCACATGGGTTACTTCGTGCAACCCCCTTCTGCTACAATGATCGGGTACAGCCAATTTCTTGGCTGAGACGGAGCCACCAAATTAATTTCATGTCTGACAAATTGAAGCTTTCCAAAGGCACTTTGGTTCACCAGAAACCTGGTCAGCACAGAGGACAGAGAAGCGGAAAAGATTCATGATTCCTCAAAACCTCTGACTTTATGGCCAATCCCTAAAACCAGCCAGGCAAAGAGACAGTAACTGCTTTCCTCAAAAACTTGTCTCACACATTAAGATGAGTTTTTTCTTACGTGAGAAAATAGCAGTCTTCTTCCAAAAGAGAGTGCAAGACCTCTCAGCGCTGTACAAGATTTAAAGTTGTTCTTCCCCATCATTGCCAGGTATCCGGGCTCCCATCATTTCCAGGGGAGAAAGGTGACTGCCGAGAAGCTTGACAGGAGCAAAATGCCCCTGTAGGTACGAGTGCTTTGAACACAGACCCCTTTTGTGAATGCAGCCAGCAGCAAACCATCATTCATAAAATCAGCATATGCTAATCGAAGTCTCCAGCACTCAGCTCTGAGCACTGTACCTGCATTCCCCATGGACATCTGTCTGTCAATCTCACGGCACTCAGGAGATTACTCATCTTTTAAAAGCTTAATAGCACATTGTCTGACATAGCCAACACTCCTGTAAGTTTTCCCCCAGGTGTGTTTTATGTGTACAAGTATCGGAGCAGCTCTTTTCCTCCCTGCCCTCCCTTCTATAGCCTCATCTTCATATCTCAAGATTTTTCAGAGGGCAAGAACTTATCTCTCTCTTTGACAGTGCAATCTGCTATGCGCTCTCGGAGAGACGGGCTGCTATTTAGCTTCTCTTGATAAAGTCATGATATTATGGGTGAAACTTCAGAGCACAGCAAGCTGCTCCTGTAGGGGAGATCTGCCTTCAGTTACAAATGATGATTAGCATTTTCCTTGAGCATCATCCAAGCTGGATAGATGACAGTGTATTTTGTGAACAGGAGCACGTTCCATCTGTGTAGCAATTCAAATAAGGGGAGAAAAATTAAAAGCCAAATACACCAGATCTTGTATTTGGATCTCTCATCGCAGCACACTCTGAAGGGAATTCAGTGCAGAAGTACAGAACAAGCAGCATTTTAATCCTGGCACTGATACTGACTCTTTCCYGGGTCTTAGACAAGGCATTTACATTTCTGTGGAGCTCCACTGGCAGAGAAACAATCCATGATGTCTCAGTTTCCCCAGCTGTGAAATGGGGATAGGAGCACGGTAAGAAATCTGCAGCAGCCTTGATCCCTCGTGTGCTGCATGGGCAAGAACTGACAAGGAAAGATGGGACTCAGGAACTTTTGCTCCAAAAATCACCAGCACCAAAGGCAGAGTTAAAAGTAAGCAGATGTTTATTGCTGTAGCAGCACTGCCTGCTACAGGTACATGGAAAGAAGGAAGTCTTAGACATTCACAAGAATGCTTATAGTGATCCAGAAAAGTCCTTTTAGTCCCTGACAGCTCAGTAGAATACGTTGAGAGTAATATTACAAAAAAACTGGCTGGATATGTTTTGGTCTTTGACCCAAAGCCCTTCCATCTCCCATCCTTCAACAGTGATCCCTCACCCTTAAATTAGAAGACAATTCAACTTTGTTCTTTGTATCAGCAAGAGGCCACATTTTCAAAAAATGTGGGTTTTGATGCCTACATGAGCAAATGSATGTTTTTAAGCATTAGTTTCCAGTTCCCTTCCTAAACAAAGCAACTAAACTTTCACTACATGGTTGAYCCCACCACATCTACATTCCACTTGCTGCTGGAGAAGACAGATCTGAATTCTTCTGAAAACGTGACCCTGGTTGTAAGTGCTTAAACACTTTGCATCAAAATAGTCCCCTCCTTCGTTCATAATGAACTTCCAATATGTATTGGAAATACAGAGGGGAGGACACAGCATCAACCCAGGTGCTTGTATGTTTACTACATTTCCAGGAAGGGAACGAATATTTAAAAGCTATTGTGTTTTGGTGCTTGAGGTTTAACATTTCAGGCTAAACCATGTGCTTCTACAAGTTTTATGAGACTAGCAACACCCTACTGAGCACTAGAAATGTTTTTGTGGGGCCTTGACTTATTCAGGCTTCTCAGGCAACTTTTATGCTATCCATTCTTTGCTTCTTTTCTCTGCTTGACTAATGAATTAATAAACATGGTAGGAAAGCAATGATTCCAACATACTCTGTTGGGATCTATTTCTCAAAAAGGAATAGCGCTCAGGAAAAAAACTGCTTAAAGAAGTGCTCAGAAAGGGTGCTTCTATTTGGGCTAATCCAGCAAATTCAGTGGTGATAGCACCATACCAACAGTCTGCTGAATCTTGGTTAATGTATCTCTCCCCTTAGTAAGGAAGGGCTCATGCCGCTAATGGGTACAGGACTTCTGGCGAGCTTGATGTATTGGAGTGTGATTTTTGCGTTAGCCGAGGGAACAGGTAGAGCAAGTTCATGCTGGTCTGTGAAGGACTCACAAGAGATGCTTGCAGGAGCATGGGGAAGAAAATTGCACAAGAGGCACAGAATCCATTACAACTGAGAGTTGGCAAAAGGGGCAAAAATGGAAAGAATACACATAACACTTCAGGAAAGAAGGACAATGTGGCAGAGTGTTTCAGTGTCCTTTGAAAGTACACAGACATCCACAATCAACAAACATCAGCTTAGAAAAACCCAACTTCTGGTCTTGCATTCAGGACATTCCCAGAGCCTAATCTAACCCTATTTCTATTCACCCCTAATCCCTATTTCCCTCCCTTGACTATAAACAGACTCTAAGCAACAGCTTATGCAGAAATGGCTGCTCTGAAGATACCTGCATCTGATCAGGTGAATGCCACCATGGGGCACCCGCCATTTTCTCTCTACAGCCACGCTTTCAGATATTTCTTTAATGGTCTATAGACCAGACAGCTCTGTTTGCATGACCAGCAAAGGGCAGCTCCAATGGTTACTTATAAGATCAACATCGTTATCCACACTCATAGCAAACACGTCAGTGCAGACAGGACCAGCCAAATCATATGGACACATTCTCCAGGGGATGTCCACAGAGTAACCCCATTGATGGGACACAGACCCACTGGGCACAGGGCCACCTCAGAGGATTACTCTTCCAAGGAGGTGCAGACATAGGCATGGACACTGTCCCGCACACCAGCCTTTGCTGACTTCTACCCATCCACCTCACAGACAAAAGGATGCTGACATCCTAATATCCTAACTATTCTCCCAAATAAGTCACAAATGTGGTGTGAAAGGGGAAGAAAAGCATGAACCCCTTCCTGGAGTGATAATAAATGGAAGTGGAGGGAGAATGAGAATGACTTGGGACCTCACACAGGCAGGGAAATAGAGATATCTTGGCTTTAGATTGAAGCAAGATTAACACATGAACTTTTGGTAGCCCTCAGTGGTGCAGTCAGAGGAGATGGAGAGATAATGGGATCACAGGATCACAGGATAATTCAGGTTTGAAGGGGCCACAGGAGAGCCCTAGTCAAGCCTCTCACTCACAGCAGGACCACCTATGAGGTCAGGTTGCTCAGGGGTCTAGCTAAAAATTTGCATTGAAAAAAAAATATATTAAAATATTTACATTAAAATTTGCATTTCTCCATAACACTTATGTGAGTCTTAACAGTCTTTCTGCCTCAAGTGTGCTGTCTGGTAGCCTCAAAGGGGAACAGGAGACTTCAACGCAGGGAAGGAAATGACAACCAGAGGAGATGCACTGGGTAGATAGATAGTGAACAGGGTGGTGGGGAAATACAGTTCTATAACATCCTCTTTTATAAAGGAGCAATTAAAAGTATTAAAGAATACTTGAAGAAGATGAACCTGCATAGTGCAGAGGGCATAAACTAATATTGTCTTTGTCGACAGCCTTTAAAATTTAACATCCGTTGTTAATACTGTTAACATTGTCTGTGATTTTCAGTCTAATTTCTGTGAGGATATGGGAGAATATTACTGCCAAGGCTAATTTATAAAGAACCAGGCACCTTTTGGTAAATAGGAGGGAACATGAACTGGTCTTGCTGTGAAATGTGGATTTCAATCACCTTCTCAGTGATCTCTTCCCTTGTTATCTCTGTAGGGTCTTTTCAATATACTTGGTTCACCCTCCTCTCTCCCGAGCTGTTCAGGGAGGGCTGACTCCCTCTCCAAACAGCGGGGTCTCGATGGGATGCTCCAGGGCTTTGTCACATGAGCTTTTATCTATTCATGGCATAAAACTAACCTGTTGTTATTCTCTCCATCTGGATTGGGGAAAATTTTGATTTCCCTACCAAAAAGAAATGAAAAAGAAAGTACGGCACTCAATCCAGGAAGGCAAGAAGTCAAATCTGCAGTAACAGCTCTTGAGAGCACTGCTAGGGGATCTTGGCTGGTTGATGGGCTATTGATCTACATTGTTATTAATTAGCACCAGAGAACTAGAGAGTGAAATGCTCTAACCTAAGTAATAGGTGAGAGTAGTGATTCCCCTTTGGGGCAGCAAATCACATCCACAAAAATAGCTGTATCGATGAGGCATATGATGTTTGTACTGTCTGTGCTAACAGAAATAGGAGCAAGATATTACCTTTATTGAGACAGTCATCATCTGGCAGCAAAAAAATAGGCAAAAGTGCAGTAAATGGAGGAGGAAAGTAACACATCCTTTTAACAAAGGAAATATTAACACTTAAGCGAGAGGATTTGCAGAAGCTAAACACTATTTCATCACAAGCACTAGAGATCTCTCTCCAGCTCTCTACCTTATCAATGTACACTGACAGTCAATATACAAGTCTTTAACTCAGCTCAGTTTCTGTGGATATATATATGCAGATGTGTCTGCCTAAAATTCAGATCATTAGCAAATAATGTGTGTGTCAGCACTATTTTCTCCTTCTGCAGAGGAAATACTTCACTTTTACTAGGTGCTGAAGTCCATCCCTATTCAGCAAAGCTCTTAAGACATACGTTAAGTGGTTTGCTGAATCAAGGCTTTCATTACTAGCTTCTTCATGCAAACTCACTGAAAGGAAGAGTGCATAAGAAAAGGGTTTAGGGCAAGAGTCTCTGACACTAACAGTCTTTGGATAAGGCACTGGGAATCTAAGCCAGAAAAGGAAAATTATCTCTAGCACACAGTGGAAACCTCTCCAATTTAGTTAAAAGCACTTCACTACACACAGTATTGTCATAAGATTACACCTGAGATATAAGAAATGTCTAGGACTGAAAATAAATGTTATGTATTCCTGAATCCTCTCTGTCTTGTAAAGTAAGATCCTAGGTTGTACACGTATCCCTGATGAAATACTGATTGCAAAAATATACAAGCTCTAATCATTTCTGTGAGGAGAGGAAGAAATACAGTTTTAGCCAGCCAATAAGAAAAAGTTTGGGCTTTTGCAAGTAGTCCTAGCAAAAATGATGTGTGAGCAGAAAGGAGATGATGAGAGACTTTTCACAAGGTATTACACGGTGGTATTTCATCTCTTGCCTCTGTGTCTGGATGTATTGGGTTTATGGGCCAGATGGATGTATACCAATACACTTGTAACAGTAGCATTTAATAAACAGTGGAAATGTAAAGAGAAGGAAATAGAGCAAGAACTCTCTGTGGGTGCATGTGATTTCTGTGTTTGCTATTTTAGCATGTAACTGCCATCTATACCGTTCTCCAGGTTGTTACTGAGTTGTCATACTCCGTGGGCCGCAGCAGGGAAAGGATCTTGACTGCTCAGCCGTTTGGTATGGATTGGTTGAACACCATCCTGTGCGAGGCTAGCAGAAGTGACTAGCTATGCTCACAGTGCAGAGCACTTCACTTGGATCTCCTCTGGGTCCCATGGGATGCCCCTTTAGCCCTGAAATGTAATCTTATATTTGTTTTCTCTGTGCAGGGTGATAGGTATCATGAGAGACTTGTGTCACAGCTTGTTGGAGCAATTTTCTTCTAGCACGACGGTGAAACTCCTCTAGCATGATGATGTTCTGGGCTCTAGGACATGATAAAAAAAGTATATGGCACTTTCAAGCAGTATTGGGAACTGTTCTGGATGGAAAAAGGCAAACTTAAGGTATATATGTAATCATACTGGCTTTCTGGAGAAGACCGAGAAGCAGATTATCTCTCAGTTGCTCTGGAAAGAACAAAGTCTGTACCTGCACTGGCAAGTATTGCAGAGCAGCAGGCGCAGATGTACACAGAAAAATAGCTGGTGCTGGGGACCCAATATCCAAAGTATCAGTGAAGTTCTGCTTCACACTATCTCCAGCCTGTTCCTATGGACTCAATGTCTATTATTGGTCAGAGTCCATGAGGTGGACACTTGCAATACATCTTTGAATAGAGTTTCATCCCACATGTATTTATTTTGTGAGCTCCGAGAGTGCTCTCAGAAGTGAACTAAAACACAATATGTGAGCACAACTGTGCGATTCCCACCAAAATATGAGCCAGCGGTGTGCCCAGGTGGCCAAGAGGGCCAACGGCATCCTGGCCTGTATCAGAAATAGTGTGGCCAGCAGGACTGGGGAAGTGATCGTCCCCCTGTACTCGGCACTGGTGAGGCCGCACCTCAAATACTGTGCTCAGTTTTGGGCCCCTCACTACAAGAAAGACATTGAGGTGCTGGAGCGTGTCCAGAGGAGGGCAATGAAGCTGGTGAAGGGTCTGGAGAACAAGTCTTACGAGGAGCGGCTGAGGGAACTGGGACTGTTTAGCCTGGAGAAAAGGAGGCTGAGGGGAGACCTTATTGCGCTCTACAACTCCCTGAAAGGAGGTTGCAGTGAGGTGGGTGTTGGTCTCTTCTGCCAAGCAACTAGCGATAGGAAGAGAGGAAATGGCCTCAAGTTGTGCCGGGGAGGTTTAGATTGGGTATTAGGAAAACTTTCTTCACTGAAAGGGTTATCAAGCACTGGAACAGGCTGCCCAGGGCAGTGGTTGAGTCACCAACCCTGGAGGTATTTAAAAGACGCTTAGGGACATGGTTTAGTGGTGGACTTGGTAGTGTTAGGTTAATGGTTGGACTCAATGCTCTTAAGGGTCTTTTCCAACCTAAATGATTCTATGATTCTATTCTATGATTCTAAAACTGCCTTTCTCATAGAAGCCAAAACATTTGAATAGATACCCCTTAAACAGACTTGCTCTACAAAGAAGCCTGGAAGTTAACTAGCACATGTTTAATGATGATGCTTGAGAGACCATCATCTGGAGTGAAACAGGGAGTGAGTCAAAATGACACTGAAAACACCAAAACAGTACTGGCCCATTCAGGGCAGAGCCTCTGAAACTCCAATTAATAAAAATTTTCAGTGCTGACTGGCACGACACTGGCAGTTTGAAGGCAACATGTTAAGGATGTGGAGATTGCCTATGAAGGCTTTTGACGTGAAGGCAAGTAACTGCGGTTTGGAGCAATGCATAAGTTCTGGAGGCCACAAGGGGACAGAGAGGGGAGGCATGGGCAAATCAATATGCAATGAAAACGATGACTGCATGAGTCTGCTGGGATAGGCTGCTTTTTGTTCTCAATACTTGCTAAGGCTTGTCCACATTTTCAATGAAGCCAGCTGTTATTTTCACATATCCCTTATTTTGCCCTCAGGCTTGCACAGTTTCCCACAGAATTTACCCTTAATTCACCTTACTCCTCTTCTTCCCTAAATGTCAGTGAAGACTAAAGGAAATTTTTGTGATCAAATCATCAAATCAATAGGGCTGCAGCTGTACAAGGACATGGAAGATGCCTGTTCTCAGGCACAGAAACTGCAGGTATGCACTTCATTGCATCCACATCATTAAGTCCCCTTACCCTCTGAACAGGGTGGTTGCATCAAAACTGCTTATGGAGAACATGTTAACTCTCAAACTGTGCCAATATTTGGGCAAACACTGGCTAATCTGGGTCAAAAGTGTGCCAGGATATGCTCTAACAATTTAGAAGTGTAATGAGTCAGTTCTAGTGTCCTTGGTACTGTTTAATTTACTAGTGTAGAAATGATCTAGAAATTTTCTATCAGCACTTGTAACCTCTGAATTGGATCCATGAGGCTTTTTACACATTTCTTCTGTTCAGCTTTGGTACAATACCAAGAACCTATACACGGTCTGCTGCTGTAGGAGAAAGGAACTAACAAATGGGAAATAATTGAGAATAGAGCACTGAAGTGACTAAAAAGCAAGGGAGACTGACTTATGAAGAGGAGGATAACTGTTAGCATTTGAGGAGTTTAAAAGCCAAAGGGGAAGAAGAATTATTTGCAGGGTCCAGTAGAGTTTTACTAGATATAAAGACCTGAGAATGAGAAAGGGATCTTTAGCAAGAACAGAGGAAAGCATTTCATCAACACTGAAGCCTGCTGGACCGTGAAATAGTCTCCGGAAATAAATGGTGGCACTCCTACAGCTCGGGTCATTTTAAATTAGACTGGCCAAAATACTCAAGCAGATTCTTTAGGGAACAACTCAATACCAAGTGCCAGGGATGGCCATGTCAACCTTGCAGGCAGCTCTGCTGCTCATGATAATTAGGCTCCACCACGCTGCCATGAAGAGAGTGCTGTTTGACACTCAGGCAGCACCAGATCTTTCACTTAAGGTGCTTGTCATGATATCATGTTATTTATACATTACTCTGAGTCGAAAAGTCTCTGCGAAGAGGCAGGCAGAGCCCTCATAAGTCAAAACCCTGGACTATTGAAGCTGATGAAAGATATAAAATAGCTTGCATTAAACCTTCTAAACTGCTAGCATCAGTGAGAGATTTTACTGAAAATACCCCTCAGCAAGAAACGATACGTTGTAATGAGTGAACAAGGAACATGTTTGAACTAACAAACACACTCTGACAGACTCTGTGGGGCTTTTTTTGTTTTATTTTTATTGTATTTCATTTTCTGTCTGCTTACAAATGCTTGACTGACAGGCGTGGAGGCTGGCATCTATCACTTCCCTTCAAAACAGATAGGGAATGAACATCAACATTTCTCAACACCGACCCAGAGGGAACAACCTTTCCTAAAAATAAAAGCATTTCCCTGACACCTGTTGCCGCACCCTATCCAACTCTCCTTCTCTTTTGCCAAAAGAAGCATCAACGAAAATGAAGCTCTGTTGATGTGCTTTGCTTTCTTCAGAATATCCTCAACTGATGATTAGAAACTGGACAGAGGTATTCTCGCCATATACTCACTTGCCAAAAGTTAGCAAAGCATCACCAGAGAGCATTGGCTCTCATACTCTGATAACCATATATTACTGGAGAAAACTGTCCACCTTCTCACATCAGCCAAGATAATGCCCGACTTCTGCATAAATACAAAAAGAAAGAAATGGAAACCTGTGGAAATACCCCAGGGAGCAGGAGGGGATCCTTCTTGTTATTTACTGTGTCTTCTTACCAAAGTGAGGAAGGAACATGCTTGTCCTGGTTTCAGCTGGGATAGAGTTAAATTTCTTCCTAGTGCTGTGTTTTGGATTTAGTATGAGAAGAATGTTGATAACACACTGATGTTTTTAGTTGTTGCTAAGTAGTCTACTGGTCAAGGATTTTTCAGCTTCCCGTGCTCTGCCAGGTGCACAAGAAGCTGGGAGGGAGCATAGTCGGGACAGCTAGCCCAACTGGCCATTGGGTATTCCATACCATATGATGTCATGCTCAGTATATAAATAGGAGGCATGGTCCAGGAAGTAGCGATGGCTGCTTGGGTATCGGTTGGCAGGTGGTGAGCAATTGCATTGTGCATCACTCATTTTGTATATTCTACCTTTCCCTCCCCCCTCCCCCTTCCTTTTCTGTTCTGTTAAACTGTTTTTATCTCAATCCATGAATTTTACTTTTTTTTTTTTTCCAATTCTCTCCCCCGTCCCACTGGAGGTGGGGGGAGTGAGTGAGCAGCTGTGTGGTGTTTGGCTGCCTGCCGGGTTAAACCACAACAATGTTAAACAACTTATTCTCCCAATTCCCTCTGAGATGTCGGATGAAGCTTTCAGCCTCATTTTATAGGTACATGACTTAAGATCAGTATGATCAGTGCCCAGGGCACATAAGGAGTTGATGGCAGAGTTGACACTTGAACTAATTTCTCCAAATGCTTTCCTAGCACCCTTCCCCTGGGGGACTCTCCATGGCTGCACAGGTATCTGCAACTGATGGTCTCCATTTTGCAATGTCTGTCTATCCAGTAGCGATTAATCACTAAACTGTGTTTCAGCTAGACTTACCTTGTATTCATTTGATCTGAATGACTGATTTCCTGACTGCTAAGTAATTTGGTAACTGCAATTATCTGTATAAACTGACTGGCATCTGCTAGTTTTCAGGGCTGAGAGGTGATGTGGTTAGTCCTGGTAGTGTCAGGTTTGGTAGCTGACAAAATGGGCAGCTGCCTACCTCCATGGAGTGAGCTCTTATTGCTGCTGCTCCTCCTGAGGGGGGTGGAGAGAAAAAGGGGTGTAGGGAAGTCAGGATAGATGAAAGTGAACCTTGCTATTTCAGGGACAACCATTCCCAATACCAGGAGCAAGCCCTGCTCTCTGAATCTGCCCTTTCCCTGGTATACTTCTGTCTCAGCTATTCCCCACTCTTCATGGTAGGAGAATGCCCACTGCTGTATTAGCAGCCCGGGAAGCACAGGAGTGGGATGGGAGACTGCTATAAGAAAGAGGGTTGTGGAGGAGGTGGGATGATCTGGTGGTGACTCCAAGGAAATGGTGGGGGGGGGGCTGGGAGGGGTTCATCTCATCTTCCTTTCTCATCACCTCTGGAGAAGCTGTCTGCATGGGGAGGATCACTGGAGGCTTTCTGAATCAATATGGCATTTAGCATCTTTTTTTATAGGTCTTTCCAGTCACCAGATGAAATTCTGAAGTTCTCCATTCAATGGTTATCCATTTCTTCTCAAAGTTTTATCTCCTTCCATTTTTCACATGACCACAGGTGCCGATGAAAGGCACGGAACGCTAAATTATATATATTTGCTGTGACAGAGCTTGTGCCAGCACTGAGCACTGACAATGCACATTACAGTTCAGCTCATGTATTTCTGATGACACATTTTACAGTGCTATATATAAAATTGTTATGGCATCTATTATTCACTGCCAATACAGTTCAAGTTAAAATAGGTTTTATATAACAGTTCAAAGCAATACTTTAAGAAATAACACTTGTGTCAAGGCTGCTGTGTCCTACCAGATTTTGACATTTCCAAGCAATAAAGATCTTTATCCAAAATGTAAGATTTTGGCGAGACATCTCCCTTGCAGACTTCTCTATTTTTAATCTGCAAGCAATAGCAAAAGAAGCACATTTAAATGAAATGAACAGCCAGCCGAACTTTTGACATGGCTGTTCTCTTTCTAGGTGGAAACTGTGAACGCTGAAAAGTGCCTCAAGGGATGTTCATAACAGAGAACAATGTCCCGTTAACCTGAACCTCTGAAGAGATTCTGGAGGTGTGGAAAACACACAAGTGGGAAAGAGTCATTGAAACATTAAGAAGATGTCTATTATGGGCACAATTTTATATCTGTTTTTCAGGACACAAGACAGGAAAGGAATTTATTTCCTCATTTCTTTAGCAATGAAAAAGCTTTCATATCTGTTCTTGCAAAAAGGGCAAGTTCAATGTCTCTTAAAAAAAAAGGCCCATTACTGGTACCAGCACCATGAGCTTCTCCAAAGTTGTGTGCTAATCAGCGTGGCCCAGAAGATACGATGTTCTAGCAATGCTCTGTGACCTCTTCTGTGCTGCTTAAGATCTACATGTTTCTGGTGCTAGGTATGCAGAAAAGTAAAAATCCCAGCAAGACCAATCTACTTGCATAAGATATGTTTTGCACAGCTCTGTTCTTCATTCTGCTCCCAAAAGAGCAAAGGAGAAAAAAATGCTATACATCAATTTGGCAATAAATTTAGTTTATTAGCTGTGTTTGACAGTTAGGAATAATGTTTCCTTTTAATCTTCTTGGTTACTTACTGGTTTTGAAAACATATTGGAAAAAAGTAGTAAGGGTGACTATGAGCTCAGTGAGTCCTTTCTCTGTATACCCACAATTTCTAATGAAATCAGGGAAGTTTTAATGTGCAAGATGAGTCCTTTCACAAGAAATATGTTTGTGTGGGTCACCAAACAGGAAAACAAAACCCAGTGAAAATTATTCAAAAGCACCATCTGCTTATTCAAATACAGCTGGGGCGAGGTACGACACAGCTGAAAAATCTATTTCATTTTCATTGTATTTCTTTCAAAAGAGATATCAAATAAAATAGTATTGGTCCTAAATGTTTTCCTCCTGAGGAGAAATGTTTAAGCTACATTTGAAATAATGTATGTGGAATGCAGTCCTCCTTACAGGATGAATATGGATCTTGGATAGCAAAGCAAAATGAATGCAGTTATGATGTAGATAGGGATAAAACAGGTAAAAAGGCACACATTCTTAGGAAGCAGAAGGCTGAACAACATTAACAGCTTAAATTGAATAAATTATTAACTGCATAAGTTGAATAAGTTATTCAGAGGTAAATTCATATTAGGTAGAAAGGCATACATGATCTACCAAATCAATAGATATGCAACCTGCTCAATATATGTGTCCTGGTTTCAGCTGGGATAGAGTTAATTTTTTTTTTTCCTAGTAGTTGGTATAGTGCTATGTTTTAGATTTAGTATAAGAATAATGTTGATAACACACTGATGTTTTTAGTTGTTGTTAAGTAGTCTACCAGTCAAGGACTTTTCAGCTTCCCATGCTCTGCCAGGTGCACAAGACGCTGGGAGGGAGCATAGTCAGGACAGCTAACCCAACTGGCCAATGGGGTATTCCATACCATATGATGTCATGCTCAGCATATAAAGCTGGGGGAAGAAGAAGGAAGGGGGGATGTTCGGGGTGATGGCGTTTGTCTTCCCAAGTCACCGTTACGTGTGATGGAGCCCTGCTTTCCTGGAGATGGCTGAACACCTGCCTGCCGATGGGAAGGAGTGAATGAATTCCTTGTTTTGCTTTGCTTGCGTGCATGGCTTTTGCTTTCCCTATTAAACTGTCTTTATCTCAACCCAYGAGTTCTCTTACTTTTACCCTTCTGATTCTCTCCCCCATCCCACCAGGGGGGAGCGAGCAAGCGGCTGTGTGGTGCTTAGTTGCTGGCTGGGGTTAAACCATGAGTGTTGAATTTATTTAGAAGTTATGTAGGACTGGGACTGGATTCACTTAACTCGCCCGAAGTGCCCCACCATGGCCATGTGGTCCAGTGTGGCCCCATGCAGAGATATCAGCTTGTGGCACAGAAATGGGATTTAACCAGCAAAATAAAGATCTCTCCAAGGAAACACGACTGCACCTCTTGATTTTCCAAAGTTGGTGCTCTTGAGGCTGGCTTGGGGTTTGTCATTCTCCACTGCCTAATGGGCAAACACTAAATAGGAAACTAAAGGGGAAACATAACCCCCATTTTTAAAAAGGGGAAAAAGGAAGACCCGGGGAACTGCAGGCCAGTCAATCTCACCTCTGTGCCTGCGAAGATCATGGAACAGATCCTCCTGGAAGCTATGCTAAGGCACATGGAGGACAGGGAGGTGATTCGAGACAGCCAGCATGGCTTCACCAAGGGCAAGTCCTGCCTGACCAACCTCGTGGCCTTCTATGATGGAGTGGCTACATCAGTGGACATGGGAAGGGCTACAGATGTCATCTATCTGGACCTCTGTAAGGCCTTTGACATGGTCCCCCACAACATCCTTCTCTCTAAACTGGAGAGGTATGGATTTGATGGGTGGACTGTCCGGTGGGTGAGGAGTTGGTTGGATGGTCGCATCCAGAGGGTAGTGGTCAACGGCTCAATGTCCAGATGGAGGTCAGTGACGAGTGGTGTCCCTCAGGGGTCCATATTGGGACCGGTACTGTTTAGTATCTTCATCAATGACATAGGATCGAGTGCACCCTCAGCAAGTTTGCAGATGACACCAAGCTGAGTGGTGCGGTTGACACGCCTGAAGGGCTGGGATGCCATCCAGAGGGACCTGGACAAGCTGGAGAAATGGGCCCGTGTGAACCTCTTGAGGTTCAACAAGGCCAAGGGCAAGGTCCTGCACCTGGGTCGGGGCAACCCCCGGTATCAATACAGGCTGGGGGATGAAGGGATTGAGAGCAGCCCTGCCAAGAAGGACTTGGTGGTACTGGGGGATGAAAAGCTGGACATGAGCTGGGAATGTGCGCTTGCAGCCCAGAAGGCCAACCGTATCCTGGGCTGCATCCAAAGAAGCGTGGCCAGCAGGTCAAGGGAGGTGATTCTGCCCCTCTGCTCTGGTGAGACCCCACCTGCAGTACTGTGTCCATCTCTGGAGCCCTCAGCATAAGACAGACATGGACCTGTTGGATCGGGTCCAGCGGAGGACCACAAAAATGATCAGGGGGATGGAACGCCTCTCCTATGAAGAAAGGCTGAGAGAGTTGGGGTTGTTCAGCCTGGAGAAGAGAAGGTTCCGGGGAGACCTTATTGCAGCCTATCAGTACTTAAAGGGGGCTTATAAGAAAGATGGTGGCAAACTTTTTGGCAGGGCCTGTTGCAACAGGACAAGGGGGAATGGCTTTAAACTAAAAGAGGGGAGATTTAGCCTAGATATAAGGAAGAAATTTTTGATGCTGAGAGTGGTCAAACCCTGGCACAGGTTGCCCAGAGAGGTGGTAGATGCCGCATCCCTGGAAACATTCAAGGTCAGGTTGGACGGGGCTCTGAGCAACCTGATCTAGTTGAAGATTGTCCCTGCCCACGGCAGGGGGGTTGGATTAGATGACCTTTAAAGGTCCCTTCCAAAGCAAACTATTCTATGATTCTATGATTCTATTCTAAATGTTTTTTTTTTTTCTGGGGAGGACAGGGGGCAACATAAAGACGGAAAGAAAAAGGCAGTGCCTATATTTCAAACAAAAGGATCACAACAATATCCTTTGTGTCCGCAACACCATTTCAGAAATATGTTTGCATCCATCCTTCTTGAACATCGAAGTGTAGGAACATCCCAAAACATGCATTTTCTTGCACCAAAGTTCCCTAGAGTTTGTCCTGGTGGATGCAAAGAGATTCCTCAAATGTGAAAGGACAATTCACACCCATGGATACTCAGCGTGAGAATATTCTTTAACAATTTCATCCCTAGTAATACACGCAAGTCCACAAAGCTCAATCATCTCTATTCAGCAAACCGTAACAGAAATTAGACATACACTACCCTCGACCCACTCCTGTAAAACTATCAAAATTTCGTACTTACAGTGTTGAATCATATGTAGCTATCACTGTTTGCAAACAGAGGTCAAAGCCTCAAAGCACCAGTCTACAGCAGGAACATTTGTCCCCTTTTTGCACTGTTAACTCAATCACAATTCCTGCTATACCTCAACCAAAATCTATCCTGATAAAATTAGCTCAATCCAATTAAAGGACAAAGTATAGTCCTTAATTAAATGTTCTGATTATTCTGAAGCCCTCTTTTTTTGGTTCATCTTGAGTTTAGGCCTGTAAAAGCATACAAATTAGAAAGATGTAAAATGTTCTGGTTTTACTCATTTATTGCTTAAATTTGAGTAACAAGAGTTTCCCAAAAGCATAAAAAGAGAAGTATAAAAAGAAAAATGTGGGATGTTTAACTTATTCAGACCTTTTTTGTTCCTTTTTTTCATATTTTATTTATAGCACTTCTAAAAAAAAAAGAGAATAAAAATAGTATGTCTTCTTTTAACTACATGAAGAACATCCAAATACTTTGACAAAGCAAAGATATTGAATTATTTGAAAAAGTTAAGAAGTTACTTCCTTTCATCTACCTATTATTCTCTCTAATGGTAAAGCTGAATATTTTCTGTCTGTGACAAATTCCAGTTTCAAGGTTTCGTGCACCAAGAAAGTTGATCTGCTGCAGAACCATGCTCAATTAAACTACCTCCCTACAGACTCTGTTATGGAAGACTCACTGGAAAAAAAAGAAACATTAGCCCTTGAATATTAATTAATTCTTGTCATTTTCATTACAGGTCATATGGATTTCTAATTCTTTCTCCTGCCACTGATTTCCATTTTTAGAAACACCTGATAATCTCTCCCATGTTTAGTGGTGCTGTACAGGCAGCCATGTAAATCAGCATTTCCTTCATCATGTTGAGCAATGGACAACTCAAGGAATCTGCACTTCCAGCTCGCAAGCCCATGATGGGAGAAGGTTACTGACCTCAATCTGCTGAATGGCCTCTTCCCGCTGACGGATGGCCTCCAGATCCTCTTCTGTGATTTCCGAGAGCAAGGCTTGATCCTGGTTCTGGTTCTGCCACATGCCATCTCCGCCGTTAAAGATCTTCTCATCATCAGGTAGGTCAGAGAAGGGGGTCCTAGGGCTCTGCTGGGATGGGAGAATGGAATGAAAGCAAAGGAAGTGTAAATATTGTTCAGTTTTACATAGCCTTCTTACGGGAAAAGAAAATAGTAATATAATAGATCACATAAACAGTGGCAAAAAGAGGAGAAGAGTAAGTTACATGAGAGGAAACATATCAAGTCTTGAAGAAAGTGTTAGGACCTGAACCCAGATCTCCTGAGCTACATTTGAACCCCAACAACCAGTTTCAATTTTCCAACAGTTCTGACAGAACCAAACATTTATGTGCATCTGAAAAATAGCACATTTACCTTGTTGATTTTCCTGCAAATTCTTCTGGAATGAGACGCTTTCTCAGGCAGACGTAAAGCCTATACATTTGCCTTGAAGACTTTATAATCCAACTTGCAACATTCAACATAACAAAGGACACTATCTTGTCTATTTATGAGATAAACTAAATACAGCTAAAAAAAGGGGAAATCATTATAGTAATGTGACTGTATAGTCATCAGTTTGAGCCACTCACAGTTTGATGGTGTTCACTCTGTAGAGTTGACTTGATTTTGCTGACACATCAGATACCATTTTCTAGGTAGTTAGATGTTCATACTGCCTTTGGGAGCTGTGCTTGTATTCAGATCCAGATTGAAAGAGTCTGTTCATGATCCAGCTGCATCTACACTGCAGGTAGGGGCAGAGGTTTAACAAGGTCTTCTCCTCCTCCCAGCCTTTAGCTTCTGTGTCTCCAGAGACGTTAGGTTCAGTCTAGACTGGACTCACAGAACAAACCGACACAAGGTTGGTTTGGAGAATCAGGAGGCTGAGCTCAAGTCCTAAACTAATAGGCACGGCTGAAGACTCCAATCCTACAACTGCATGAGTATTTCACTTCAAACAATGCACATGATCGCATTGTTTGTGCCTTGAGCTGAGCTTTGACTGCTAATCAAAAGTTACAATAAAAAAGCAATCCAAGTGCTCCCGCTGCTCTGAAGTTGAAAGAAGAAATGACGGTCACTACAAGCACATTCTTGACCTGAATGTCCCCAAAGTCCCTGAAAGCTACAGGAGAAAACAAGCACAAGAATTCAGGGGGATGTTCAGTTCTCTGAATCTGGGCTTAGCTGAAGCACAAACACTGAGGTTTTCAAATGAGTTGTGCCTGAGAAATAAAGGCCTTTGCTGTCTTGCTGTGGCTAAGTTTTCAAAGACATTAAATGCCCTGAATTCCTACAGAGTGAATAGGAAGCAATGCCATCGGGCAGCTTGCTGGAAGGGCACAGAAGGACTGGAGAACTGGAAGAACTGGGAGGACTGGACTGGAAGTTGCAGTGGAAACAATGCCAAATCACCACGGCAGGAACGAGAAGCCTAACCAAGCACGCATGAGGGAGGCAGTGGAATGAGAAAAAAAAAGTTACTTATAATGTGTTTTACTTCTTGCTTGTTTGCTTAGAGATCTGCCTTGGAGGAACTGTGAAGGAGGCATGGAATGGCTAATATTTAACTCTTACCGTCATATTGAGACACACTAGCTGGCTAGATTTTGAAGAACGTCAGGCATCTGGAAATTTTTATTTAACTCTTTACCTCTTCTTTAATTCTTTAAAACGTCTATAATTTCTGCATTTAGAAACTAAAGAACTTTTGCAGTTGCCTAAATCTAGACTTTGCCTAACGAAAGTAGTTCGTTATTATTATTGTCATCATCTAGTTGCAGATAAAGAAAATTATACAATGTGATGAAGGAAGTGGGATGATGTAAGAAGTAGAGGCATACAGAAAAATCAGCAATAAACAGTCAAGTACCTTTCAAAAATATAAACAGAAGATAAAAATCTTTGACATTAATGTCTGTGTTTCACCTTCTGCTTCCCTGGGATCTGTTATCTGCAGAGAAAGGGTGTGTTACATCATTTAAAATTAGGTTAAAAATTCATTTACACTTTAAAAGACACATTTTAATAGGATTAAGATACTCTGGGGGTGTTTTATTCACTAATTATTACGTTCCTTGGCCACTAACTTATCTGGTAGAGTGTTTCACTGCCAAAAGCATATATTAATGGACTCAAGAAAAAAACCCTTGGAGTATTCTAAGGCTTCATTTACAGTGACAGAGGTGTCCTCTCATCTTCACCAGTGGGCTAACTAGCACATGCAGAGGCAATAATACTGCACAACGCCAAGAAGGCTGGAAGAGCCCAAGTGTCTGCCCTCTGAAGACACAGGAAAACAGTGATCTAATGAAATTCTTGTACTACGGTCACAGCAAGGACGCTGTGCCACGGATCTAAATGCACATGAATGGACACTTAAGGCCATGCTTTCCTACGCAGATATGCATTTCACTGGAAGATAACAAATTTACAAGTTATGAAATGTTTCCTGTTCTGTTCTGATGTGGGAGCACAGGATTAACAGGAGAGCCAGCAATACAGCAACCAACTCTTCAAATTATATTAGTCCATGTAATACCACAGTTGTATCACAAATATGCTTGATCTTGGCCTGTGTCAACTCTATTATTCAGCCCCACTTGTTGGTCCTGGTATCTGTAAATAACACGCCCCCCCCCCCAAATAATCCAGATAGTGCAATGCAAGTGATGCTGCTCAGTCATCTCTTACAAAAGCTGGCTATTCATGTGTTTAAATAGATAATGGTCTAGACACAGATGTTTTTCTCTAAACAAAGTAGTGGCTTAAGTTAATTTCAGAGCTGCTGAAGGCAATTATGTGAGTTTGTATCCCTAACATCTTTCAAGAAAATCCAACCATGGCTGCTGGATGAGTGAGTAAATCAGGAAATAACGGGATGCAGGGGGGTTGAAATTTCCTTCCAGACATAAAAACGGCTCCATAGTAACTTTAAATATAGACACCATGACCTGCTATCAGGGTATGTACGGTAGCTGGCTGTGCTAACAAATTAAAAGTGATTTTGTGTTTGCTGATGTTACGGTGCCCCTCATTTCTGTGATAAAGTGAACAAATCCTGGATTCGAAAGTGTGAAGAAATCTAATGACTTTGAATACTTCTGATGGAAAACCACATATAGCTTGGTTTCTCAGTGGTTTTCGTTCCCTTTTGACTTGTGCTCATTGCCATGTCTGACAAAATATTTCATTTATAGTAAGAAAAGGTATGATGGAGGGCACTCACGGAGCCTCCACAGATAAAGTTCCTTTTGACAATGCACTGGGAGGGGCCATAACTCCCTATACAGGCATTTCTGCATTAAATTTGATTTAGTGCCAAATTTTATGCCCTGTGAATCTCTGTGTAATTTTCTGTTGGATTTCCTTTCATAAATCGTTAATTGGATGTGTTTGAAGTTGTTCTTTTGTTGAAATTTGCCTGTGGCAGATTTTTGTCAAGATGTATCTATAAACCAAACTCTGCCTGTGGAAAAAAATGATAGGAGAGAAAAAGTTGAGTATATCTGATATGCTCAGTAGTTCTTTTAAAACTAAATTCTTAGGACTGAGGGTCATACTATGCTGTTATTCATCATATCTGAAAAATTTTGCCCAGGCACAACATTCTTCCTGTTGGATAAAATCTTTTCACTAGTATAAAATCATTGCTGCTTACCACTACATTTTTTAATCAGATTTATTCTACCAACGGGGAGATGCTATATGTAGCTGCTGATAGAGAAAAGGAAAAAAAAAATAGAAAAGGTTTTATCTGGATGGTGACAACTTCTGCCAGTATCTGTACTTTACCAGCAGTAAAATCTTTGCATCAGAAGCTGTACGTCTGAGACCCCTCCAAAGATGACCCCCTCCCAGCCCTGTGCCTGCCTCACTCCCCATTTGTATATTAGAAGGGACAGAAGAGGACCGTTAACACACACAATTTCTTCTCCTTGTACACAGCAATATCACAAGTTTTATAACCCATGTCACATAAAATCATCAAGCAAAGGACTGAAATGACCTCTCTTCTAGTTCCCATATGGTCTTTATTTCACCCAGCAGCAGAAATCTAACACGAACCCCACCTAATATAACATCAACCAGCCTTCATGGTTCATCTTCAGAGAGTTAGGGAATCTCCTGGAGCAGTAAGATGTGTGCTGGTACCGTCTCGGTCCTGTAGCTCCCTTTTACATCTCTAACTTTAATGATGCCATTTCTGATTGCTCATTGCAAGTTTGTTCCCTTATCAGAAATTAAGGACACGAAATGTTGACTGGAGATGGATGAGAAATGGCTCTTACGGCCAGTGAAATGTTTAGTGATTTCAAAGGAAAATTTCTTTTCCACACCTCATCAAAATCTGAAGATATAGAGAAAAATTGTAAGACAGAGAGAAAAGAGCAAGACACACACATACACTCCCTCCAGCTCAGGTTAGTTACAAGTCAGATAATTAAGGTGCCCAATGTCAGCTGCAATAAGATGGTCCTCTCACAGCCTCTCCAAAAAAACCTGTAAGAGTTGATGTAAATAATTAAAATTTATTGGAGCTGGATTTACAGACTCTGTCCACCAGACAAATGACACACTACAGGGACAGGAGGATGAAGGGCTGAGGAAGACATTCCACAGTTCTACCTTCAGCTTCAGTGTGAAGGCAGTTGAAGAGGAGACTTAATTGAGCTCAGTGCCTGAAATTAGACAACGTGAACCCATTTCTACACCACCTCCATCCACTCTGACTTCAACCAGGAGTTGTGTCCTGGAGAGGAGGGTTTCATTTCTGACTGTGTGTGAAAACATGGGAAGAGGATACTAATGGAGTATCTTAGGACAGACGTGACAGAGCTGTTGGTACCATCCAAGTGGGGAAAGCGGGTTTCCTAACTGGACTGAAAACCTAATTCTGGACAATAAGAAGGAACACAAGTAAATTTTGCTGACTACTTCTTCACTTATATCCACATTTCAAGCAGTTAGAGCTGTCCTCATCATCACCTGATTGCTAGACACTCGAGACTGAAAGCCATCTCCTTTATTCTAGATCATCCTGCAAGGTCTTGGAGTCAGTCTGGCAACTGGCTCTACTACACAGCACCATTTCTCTTAGCTCAAAACCAGCCCAAACCAGACAATAACCTGCCTTTGATATGCACAGCACAGCTCACAAATCCAGTGGTTACCTCCAAGTTTATATAAGCACAGGTAAAAGAAGTCTCACTCACATAAGCTAATTTTGAACTACATACTGCAGGTTGTTCTAAGGAAATCTTTTGCAACCATGAAAATAGAGTATTTTAGAGGTCTTACATGAGTCAGGTAGTAAACCAAGGAAGGGTGCTTTGTCTTCTCCAATCTCAAGAAGCCTCCTGCACCTCTAGCAGGGATATGGCCAGCTCAAGCAGTAATCAACACACCTCCCACACCTCCTGCAAACTATCACATCTCCTTGGGTAACATTTTGGCTCTGGCTTTCACACAAAATGCAAATGCAGAGATGTTTATCTCCTGCTTTATAGTATGTATAGACATATAAACAGCCAGGCTACACTTTATGAGGATATCCTATTCTCACTAGCATCCAGGCTTAGAGATTCACGTTTTATTGCATGTAGAATAATGAGGCCGGAGTGCCTGCATTAAAGATCAATAAAATACTTTACATGGAGGATCACTGTGCAGAATACTGCTGTAGTTACGCTGCCTGCCTGTGCCTGACACATTTTTAATAGAACATTGGCACTGCAAGCTGTCCGGGACAAAAATGGCACGGAGCAGCCAGTATGACCTGCCTATCTACAATGTACAGCTAGGTTAAGAAGACAGATAAATCAGATTAGATGATCTTTCTCAAATCATTCTTCCACAACAACTAACCTTGCAGACTCAATGAGATTTAGAGCTGTATCTCGCCAAGCAAAAGCCCAAAGCAATTACAGGTAGAAAGGCCTCAGGCAGGCACAGAACAAGCAGCCTGGGACTTCTAAATCTTTTAAAGGAGTGAAATAGTGATATTACAACTTTGCATTATCTTTCACACAGAAGATTGCAGCAGTGATTGGTAATCTGAGCTCTGTTATCTTACGAGAGGAGCTTCCCACAACAACGGGGGAAGAAATGCAATCACAAATTAACCATTGCTTGCTCTTCCTTTTCACTCAAACATAGGCACATTTAAAACTACCGTAACAAGGACAACTTTTAAGTGGGACATTTTCAATCCTTCCTGCATGCATCACTAACATGGGCAAATACAGAAATGCGTTCAGCATTTTCTTCAAGTTATGTAAATTTTATTACTCTGCACCAATGTAGCATGAGAAAAAACAGCATGGGGAAATTAGCATAAAGGGAAGGGTTGAAGTGCATTTTTATTTAAATTAACTAGAATCTCTCATGTGTTTCTGTCTTCACTCTTGATCAAGTTGTTTACTTTTGAATGATGTGAACCTGAAATTGAGCAAGAAAATCACCATTTCTACCAGCTTCCTGCTACGGAATCTGCAAGAAGTTACAAATTTTAGGGAAAATGTAATAGCAGAAACTATTTTCATAGTTCACTTTTCAGCATTTATAAATTTAATCGTTCAAGCCTCTGCAGTCATGAAGACTAAGAAAATCCATTTAGCTTCCTGGAACTAGAAGAGACTTAGTAACGAAGTACCTAGTTCACACCTCCTACTGTTTTCTTCTTCTTTATTTTTCCTTCAAGACTTTATTACTTCACCAAATTCATTCAGAGCAATCCTGACCTCATCACCTAGGGCTGCTCTAGTTCAGAGTCAATCTTACTGTACTCAGGGTGAGAGAATTAAATGACATGTCTGTGGTAGATGAAGAAAAAGAAAATAAGCCAGGGGCCTGAGGTTTAGCTCTCTGACAACCAACATGCTTTTAAGAAGCACAGCATATTTTCACCCCAAGGTGAAGACGAAATTTAGGAGGAATGCCCTTCCTACCAGGCTTAGATGGTAGGGCTCACACTGATATTTTGCTCATGGAGATCATCAGCTTCTAGGGCAAACTTCAGTTGAATGCAAGGGCTAGATTTTGTCATGTATTTTCACCCGGCATAATTCTTACAGATGCCCTATAAGGGAAGGAAGGGGCAGTTTGTCCTGTTCCTATTTCCAGTCCTTCTCCTTTTTTTTCTCTCGATTTGGCAACTTTATCTACCATGCAAATAGATGGTCCCATGGCAATGTGAGTGAAACAAAACAGCAACAGTTAAGAGAGGTATAAATTTCCCCTCTCTGTAATCTAACATCCTTTCCTTTTCAAACCCATTTCATTGAATGACTTAAGTCTGATCACACATGTCTAAACTCATCCTTCTCAAAGCCAACTGCCTGTGCTATCACTAGCTTCAGGTGGCATCTCTATACATGCAAAGCAAGCGGTTAAATGCTCCTTTAAGATTGTCACAAAGGAGAGCATTCGCTGGTATTTTTACAGCATCGCATCACATTCCTAAAGCTGTTCCTGCCATTTCCTAGCTGACTGAATTATATTCTCATAATTCTCCGTCTCTGCACAACTCTGCTGCTGGCACCATTTTTTGGCTGGCACTGCTGGCTGAAAGCTGTACTGTACATCGTCCCTGGATCCTGATGCTAGGCAGAAAACTCCCCTGATCGCAGCTCCCCCGCTGAACATCTGAAGCACCCAGCGTTTGTGTAAATGGACCGCGCTTGCAAGAGCTCACAGACACATCAAGACTGTCTAGAAAGGACCGTGTTGTCTCTGCCTCCCGACGTATGTGCCGCACAGCTGGTGAGCAGGTCCCTGCTAGAAAGGCAAACAAGAAGGAGAATGAGTCACTGGCTCACTCGTTGACACCGGTCTAGTGCAAAAAAAAAAAGTGAGAAGTCTTTTTCCTGCRTTCACATGGAGGCAAGAGCCAAATTCAGCTTGATTTCCTGCAGCAGAGACAACCCCTATTATGGACACRGTTCTACTCTGTAGCGTGGAGCAGCGGAAAAGTAGGAAGATGCTGGAAATAAAAAGTATGCCTTTTTTCTTTCAAGAAATTGACTGCTTTTGTACTACATGGAAGGTATGAAAATGGGCAGATTTACTGAATCCTAGTGGCTGCTCTGCAGAATGGAGCATCTGAATGTGCATTTTAGGGGCAAAACCAGAGTATATTTTTATGCCATGCACTTTGGAGGAGAGTCACTCCTGTTAATCCTCATCTCCTTATCAATTTTTTTTTGAGTGCTCAGACACTTTTTTTCAAAAACATGGTTGACTCCCACAAAACCTCTTTGGCAGCAATCTTTTAATCTCTTTCTGTTACTGGTCGTTGGCAGGGTTTCAGTGGACTGCTCAGTGTCCAAGCAAATGTTCACAGCCTGGTATTGAGGAACACTCTCATTTAGTGACTGCTCTACAAAACATCTGCCCATTCCACAGCCCCTGCACCGTCTGTGTTCACAGTACTTGAGCTACTGCCGAAAATTATTAAATTGATCCCAAATTAGGACAAAAATCAGAGGCAGCTTTTCACCACCCATCTGGAGGAACATCGCTGAGCCTTGTGAGGGTAGGTGGTCGGTTGATGAGACAAGACAAGGGTCCTGCCTCTTTGTGAGAGTGGGGTCCACCTTTGTGGGAGAGAAGGAGAAAAGTGGGGGCTGAGCTTGGAGCGGCAGAATGGGACAACACCTGTTCACCCCACCACAGCTTCTGGCACCACCCATGGAAGAGACCCAGCTTGAATAATGCCAACATTGTACCAAGAAAACAGTAAGATGCTGCAGCACAGAAATAGCTAGCTCTGCACTGGGACAGCAGCAATGCCTCTGCAGGCAAGCATAACCTATTTTCACTTACAGGCTTTTCTCAGCAGCCTTCTATTATCCATCAGATTTCACCATAAGGGATCAAGACAAAAATGGTCTGTCTTCTATTGCAAAGGCTGCTCAGCTCTTTGGTCCAGTTCACAGCAAATTTTTTTCAGCACTAACTCAGAACAAAACAGGGGCATTGTCACAGGCTGGTAACCTGAAACCATAAAGTCAAAGTGATTTACTCAAAATGATCAAGCAAGAGAGCGCCAGGCAGAGTCCATCTGAGTAACTAATTGGTGACTCCCATGTGGCATCTCCACCTGAGAAAGCAACCTCTTGATAGAGAGAAAATCAAGTTAGTGGAGTCTAGGGCAGGATGTGTCCCATCCAAAATAACCACTCCAAGCAAGTGTGAAGTCAGCAGCACACACTGCATGGCATGCCATCAGCAAAGAAACCAAACAGATCAAAATCAGAAGCTGGGAAATTCAACAAGAAAGTGTCTTTGACAGACCCTTCTTCACATGTGCACAGCAGTGATGGGAAAAGAGGGAACACAAATTCATGTTTCCTCAATGCCATGTAAACCTTTTTTTTTAATTTACCTGTAAATTTGCTACAATAAAGCCTATTGATCCAAGYCTGACTGCAGGCAGCTGCTAATACTATACACAACCCCTTAATTGTTTTTCCTCGGGACATTTTTGGTTTTAATTAAAATACAAACAGAGGTAATAAAAATGTTAAAAAGATACAAAATGACAGACACCTGCAGTGAAACAAGAGACACCAACTGAATCGAAATGAAAATATTGAAAGTCTAGTTTGGGATTATCTAGCAGCACTGCTATGCAACAGGCTGTCATGGATCAGTGACATGATCTGTGGTCAACCTCCGGTGAACCCATTCACAACAGCCAGACAGCATGTAAAGGGCTCGCCCTGGCTTCTCTTTTCAACAAGTTTGATGAAAACTTTCTATCTCTAGGGAGATCTAATTAGACTGAGCTTTTTGACCAGAACTGGCCGGAACCAAAGCTGTCACGAGCATCTCAAATAAAATGAGATTTAGGAAAGCAAAGACACTGTGAAGATGATGGAAGAAGTAATTGTTAACAAAGACTAGATAATTATGTTGGGCTACTTCCCAACACAGGTAGCGTTGAAGATTTGCCTGCCTTTTTTCTAGGGTCCCTTTTTAGATTATTTAACRAAGGATAAATCCAGGCAAGTGATCCTGGCACGTGGTTTTTGTAAATGCCCCTTATCCGACATCAGCTATACATGCAGGTAACCTTAAAAACAGGTGGATGGATATTTCTCCACTGGTTTTGCTAGACATGGACTTGTGAGCAATCACAAGCCCCATCCTGTTAGGAAAGCCATGAAGACAATCCCAACACAGCTTGAGTGGGTTGTGTTTCCAGCCAGCTCAGCTGGATCTGGAAGAGCACATCTGTCTATGTTTATTATAGAGGTTCTGCTGTTCCTCTTGGGTCAAGAAAATAACTGAGGCCAGGAAAGCACAGTCTTTATGGGCTTTTCCTTAAACTTAGAAAATAAAATAGGGCTTTAGCAAGACCAAGCAGCTTTTTTCCAATGTTACTTGCTGTTTCTGTGTGCTGCAATCAAGAATTGCTTAGGGAGCAAGTTCCTTGGTCTAAGTGGCATATCTGCTTAAGCTAACAAGGCGTGTGCTGAAAGCGTATAACCTAACAAATAGAAATTCCTTTTATTGTCTCCCCATGCTTCCTACCAAACTTTTTTTTTTCTTGCTTTCCCTCCAAACATGATATGTTCCAGCTCATGGGACACAATCATACAATTGGCAGTGCTGGAAGGAAAGGAAGATACTTGGAAATTAGCATTTGATTCTAGTAGTTATATTCTTAAGTGTATAATTATGGCACAGCACTGCACAGCAGAGGCTATTTAGACAAGGACTTTTGCAATCAAAAGGTCTGTGGCATTTGTTCCTAAAGAAATACATTCAGTGAAATAAAGATCACATTTTCAACTAAATTGGTGAAATAGTTGCTATCTTTCTAAGAGTGCTTCCTCTAAAGTCCAGAAACATCAATGGGGACTTTTCCCCATTCCTCCTACCTGTCCTAGACACATCCATGCAGGAGGGGATGAGTCTGATTTTTTCTCCTGATCGGTGATAGTCCCTGTCTAACGTAGTCTAATCTCCCAACTTGTAAATAACCTTAAAAAAAAAAGTTCAACTGAAGGGAGTTAAATGCTTGCCCTGATTTTTGTGTGCTGTGATATCAAGGAGTGACATGGATCTGAGGACACTGGTTTACTGGAAATATTTAACAACCAGTCAACTCAAGAAAAATGAAGAGTGACAACTTGAATTCCAAGTCAAATTAAGTCAGGATATTTACTGGTTTAAAGAAAAACACAAGAACAGCAGCAAGAAAATTGTATTTTTCCTCAACAATAGCGATCTAGTTATTACAGATCTAGACAATGTCTTCAGAAAGAGAAACTAAAGATATTAGGTAAATTTAGTCACAGATGCATATTTGTGACAAAATGCCTGCAAAGTGAAATAATGAAAATGGGAAGCATAAACATTGCTAAAGGGAACAAAATTTTGTTTCTGAATTAGTTTGTCCAGGGAGAATTAAATAGGAAGAATTCGGCAGTTGGCTAATTTATCCTGTATGAGTTCTTTATAGGGCAAGATGAAGTGAATTTAACCTTCCAAAGAGTGACAAGAAATAGGAAATGCCAGCAAAGGAAAGCAATGCAGAGCAGCTTTATTATCCTCATGTGCTCTATGCTGTCTCTGTGATATATGTCTACAGAGATACTAACCTTTCTTTAGCTCAAGCGTTCAGTCCCATATCGCACGATTAGCATACAGGCCTGATGAAGGCTTTCATGGGGATTGAAAAGCTACCTAAAATGTTTGCAAAATAAAACATTCAGGGAAAGGATTAAGATAAAAAATGCTGAAAGGTTTTCAGCTCAGCGCCTCCGGAACGTGACAAGTAACAAAATTGTCCAAAATCTGTGCATTTTTCCAGTGAACATCAGGACAATGTCTTAACTGTGTCAGAGGCAGGAGAGGCCACAGATAAATATTCAGATAATTTCTACCACGCATTTTTATTGGACCATTATTATTATTTATTTTACTTATGTTTTAACTGTGCTATTGACTTCCCAAACCCATGGGGCATTAACCATCCACACAACTGTTCTTTATTAGCTTTAGCACTTAACCTATATGTTTCTTTCCTAACATCAGGCCATTCTGACTTCTATCATTTAACTCGGTGAATAATTCACCCGATCTTCATGTATATTTTCACCTTGAAAGTATTTATAGACTGTAATCATGTCTCCGTTGATACTTTCTTCTAGACTACTTAATTTAGCTCCCTCATTTTCTCATCTGATGTTTATAGACTACACCTTGTTATTTTACTTGCCTTGTTTGTATTCTTTTTWATTCTCTCTGTATATACCAATACCCTTCCCAAGCCATTAACTCCAAGACTTCATTGCTTGTGCCATAAAAATACATTTCTGTTGGAAACTTTCACCCAAACACAGGAGAAATTTTGTTACATGTTAAAAGCCTACTCTGAAAACTGCTGTATGGGGCTTTGGTTGGTTGGTTGATTGGTTGCCTCTTGGTAATTTTCCTAACTATTCGACCTAGTCTCAAAGGGCTCAAATCTGGATACTTTCCATTCCTACAGTAATAAAGGAGAAATGAACAGATTCTGCAAGGCTAGGGCATACTCACTGAATTAAAATCATATTTCACTCCCCAAAATAGACCTCTGGCTCCAAACCCACACTGTAATAGGATCCTCTCAGTAGAAAGACAACAGCTTTCTGCTATTTCTTTGAAGACGAGATTACACCTCAAGCTTCATAATGCCTCATGAAATAACTCCTTATTACTCAAAATGCTCTCTTTTTTTTACTTACTCTTTCTGCAAATCAGGACCTACGGCCTCAGCAATGAGCTGCTCCAGGTCATACAGCACATGTGTGCATGCAGTGGTGCACAGTATTTTCTAGTATATAAGGTATTGTTCCTCGGTGCTCCTTTGTGTGTGTGGAGATGAGCTTTTTATCACATAACCTAAGACTTTGCACTGCACAAGAAGCTCCTCACTAACACATAYGGGTGTGCGCATGCGTGCAGGCATACACCCATTGGCACTGTYCCCTCTCTCTGTCCAAGGAGCCACGAATGTTTGGGGGAGAAAGGGACCACAGCGACCCACAGGAAGGGTGTTTGCAGGGAATTTATTTCCTTCTGCCTCCTGTCTACTCAAAACAGTGAAGAGGGCTTCTCCAGCAGGTAATTCAACCCAATAAAGTTATGCCCTGGCTTCTTTTTTTTTTTTGCCTTTTCTCCACTGACTTTCTAAGGWGCTATAAACTGCTAATAGAGCCAAGGAGCTCTATGCTGTTAACAGAGTTACCTAAAGTTAGATGTCAGTTTGTCCCATCAGATATCAAGTGTCCCATTCAGAGAAAGAGGAATAAATTAGGCAGATGCTGGTTCAGGACTGGAGGTATAGACATGTAAGTGGGATCCYTCTTAACACTGATTTGAGATGTTTGCATAGTAGGTATCTTCGTTTGAATTCATCAGCCAAATTGAACTGCGAGAAATCCACCCCGCCAAGCTTTACATACCCATACTGGAAGCACTGACCTCCAAGCTCCTTATTAAGACTCCCATTATATTCAGTGGAGACATGGTCAATAAAGTCAATGGAGATAAGAGCCCTATTCTCCAGATTAAAAAGATTGACAGCTACTTAACATGAGACTGTGTCGTAGACTATAAAGGAAGCCTTGAATGTCAGGTTCAGAAGTAGAGACCTACACTTCAGATGCCCAGGTGTGGCCAAGGGAGACTATGGAAAAAACAGAACAAACAAAACAAAACAATACGAAAACCCCCACCAAAACCCCCACAGGYTATTTTTTTTTTCCCCCTAAAGAACAATTCATCCTACTTAGCTCTGAGTACACTAAGATGTGTCTTTTTCTCTCAACTGACTGTAGAAAGAGTCTTGTTGCCTTCAGAGGTAGAAATCTACACTGTGGAATAATTAACAGAGATTCCTTCGGCATGTATGGTTTGAAATCCCACTAGATTTATCTGGTACTGGATGAGGACAGTGAGGCAAGACAGATCTGGGGTGGTGGCCTAGAATCTGCCTGGATTCCCTCTTCATGGAGAAATCCCGTCTTCCCCCCACGTGGCACATTTAAGAGTAGAAAACATGTTTGCAATTATCTGGTCAGCGTAACCAAGAAGTGACAAAACCACCACTGTTTTACTGATGTGTGGTTTGTTAATTCATGTTTCACTCAGAATGACCTTCTATCTYACCACACAGAAGGCTGAACCATATGAAATGCTGATTTTCTTTTGACAATTTTCCTCCAGCTGGTGAGGTCTGGAGGCAACCAGCATCTCCCCCACAGACCAGGTCCTTAATAGACTTAATAATACCATGAGGATATGAAGTGATCTAAGCTATATATTCACACTGTATGAGATCACACCGCAACAGAATTTTGATAGATGCCTCTGCTATTTGCTCATCCTTAAGGAGCAATGACCCGAACATTAGCATGTCTAGTAAATTGTTCTAATGTGTGGTGAAAGGGGACTAATGGATACAGTAATTGATTGTTTGATGGATAGCTGGGGAGCCCTTTGATTATGAGTTTTTGCTACGGTCCAAGACATTTTCATTCTCCAGTTAACCCAGAGCTGATTGCTTGCATGAATTATCTCCTTTTCTGCCTGCAAATATCATTCTCTTAATAAATATTTCATTAGAAACAAACCAGTGGTGGGGAGAGAGGAGAAAGCAGATGCTCAACGCTGTGTCCTTTGAAGACGTTATAGAGTCTACAGAACAGACACAGAGATTATCCATGAAATGCACTCAGGTCAGACAAGAGGTCTTTGCTTCTCCAGGATTTAGTGCTCAGAACAATGCAAGAGGCAGGAAGAAGCCTGAAGGTCAATTTAAATCCATCAAGGGAGGCCCAATATGGACCAGGAAGGATGTACTGCAGCGGGGAAGCCACTATGTTAAAGTTGTCTTCCTCACAAATTCCACCTTTCTCTCTCCCAAGCTCCAGGCTGAGCTTTCAAGTAACAACAAGGAGGGGCCCTGACCAAGAAAAAGAATATCAGCAAGAAAATAGAGTTATAGTTCCTGGGATTTAGTTGCTGAGGGTTGAATTTTGATCCTAGTGAAGCTTATGGCAAAATTCTCATGGATATCAATGGGATCTTTTTTGATTCTTTATCTTCCCATGATGACTCCTCAAAAGTTATTTACGACCTCTATTTAGCTTCATGATATTTAACTCTTTATTTGAAACACCTGGACTGAACCTGTTTGTTTCATTTCAGCTGGTTGCTTTTTAGCATGACATACTTTCGAGTTACGAAGGTTGTTACTCTTGTCTCCAAAAATTTTACCCTGTTCTTCTAAAGGACAATGTAGAAACCAGGCAGAAGCAGAATCAATGGAGAACAGAGTCTGTTTTGCCATTCAGACTCCCAGTCTCTGATCAACGCTGTTTCATATCCCTTCAAATTTTCAAATATGAAGAGAGCCATGTTTGCAGATAACACTTTGGACTTCCACAGGCTCATTGAGGAGAGAAATGTCATAAACTAAGTTTGAGTCAGAAGTAGTTTGCTACAACACAGAAAGGAGTCACTACACAAGCTAATCCCAATTCGCTTCAGTGCCACAGACTTAATATGCTGAAAACTGCTGCGGTTTTTAAATCCTCTTTTATTGAAAAATTGTTGATGAGCAAAATACATAATGTTCCCTATTACTCTCCACCCTGTGTACGTCCCCTGGGCATTGAGACACTCTTATCTTGTTTTCCTAGCTGTTCCTCGAGCATATTTATATTGTTAGTCTCACAATAGGTATCATTATGTGAATAAGTACAATTTAAACATTAATAGTATGGTTACGGGCAGAAATTCAACTGATCATATCACATGCTATAAAAGGGGTACACATGTCAAGGAAATGGCTTCAATGCTCTTTGCTCTCAATTCCTTGCCAAACTTCTACAGAGGAGAATGGTGTGAGCAAAAGATGGGGGAGAAGGAGAGACAGTGACAGAGGAAGAGGGACAACTAACCAAAAAGAGAGCAGGGACTAGCAGGAGTGACTGAAGAACACAGAAGATGCTCAGAAAGGGGGAGAGTGGGACAAATAGGAGAGAAAGCATAAAAATGAATTGAAAGGAAGCCAAAGGCAGCTGCAGGATGCTTTGAAAATGCACAGATCTTCCACTCAGGTAAGAGAGGGTCTGAGACAGGACCAGCTGCAGATTTTCCTCACAGGGAATGAAACCCTCAGTAGTGCTGACATATTTCAGAAGCAAGGATGGGAGAAGGAAGGCAGTGAATCTTTCCAAAACTCGTGTAGCCATTAGGGAAGCCTATGCATTACTGTTGTTGCTCCTCAGTTACCATACGCAAGCCAAATATTGGGGAGTAAAGACCACAGTGGTTAAGCAGCAAATCCCATTTATAGACAGAAATTTCCATTTTCTCCTGGAGAAGTATTTGCCACTAATTTCTGAAGATAAACCAACATCCTGCCCACCTTCTGGAAAGGAAACTTTCTTGCCACAGGAGACTTCTAGTAATAGAGATAAAAAAGTGGGTAAAAGAAAAGCATTGGAAAAACCTCTCTTTCCAGGTAAATACTAAACTCTCTATCAATCTGAGATTAGACTGAGTGAGGAAATTGTAGACACAGTTAATGTTGGACATATATTTTCCATAGCAAATTATGGAAGCTGACTGAGTCCATAATATCACTGCATATTTTATCATAATTTTTAGGCTGCACATGGACTTTCTCCATGGAAAGCGCTCTACGAACCACTGACACTGCCTGCTGAGGGAGGTGACACTTTCCATCAGCAAAGGAGCATTGATCTGGCTCAGCATTTTAAAGTCCCTGATGGGTTTACATTACCTTTGTGCTGGAGTCTTTCTATTTGCTTCCACCGCCCATGCTTTTACCCCTGCTGCTGCTTAGCTCAAACACAGCTGTGCTAATATGCCAAAGCCGCATATCTAATCCATACCTTTTTCATCTATTTTTGGGTTTAATTTGGCAAACGGAGGGGGATGAGGCCAGTCTGATCATAACTAAGAGACAAGCCGTTGAGGTATGTCCTGGGCCAGTCTCCAACGGATGTTGACGTGTGCTTTGATTTTGTAGGAAACTACATTTGGCTGAGTTTTACAAAAGGCTCTGAGCATTGGGTACCACCCAAAGTCCCAGGATTTTTTCCAAGAGAAGTCATGTTAGTTCATTTGTCCTGGATAAGTGTCATCATTGATTATTCCATCCTGCTAACCAAAATGTGTCTATTGGATTGTAGTGACGGTGGTGGTATTCTTCTCCTCCAGTCTCACGCTGTCATGCAGTGGCAGTGCCCAGTCCAGCACTCCTCAGAAAATGTTGACTTTCTCAGAAAGAAATCTGAGCCCTTCCACGCCAACTTATTCTAAATATGCCTGGTAGGTCTCATGAGTAATGTACCTACACAAAAAGATCTCAGAAAATGTACGGATTGTGCAGGAACATAAATTTTGACTGAACAAGTGATGAATAAAATGCCGAGCAACATCCTCAGATTTTGGGCAAAGAATATATAATCATTCAGTGGTGTTTGCGAAACATGTCAGGCTCTGTCAGGAAGAAGGGTTATAAATAAATGTGAGGTAGATACTTTAATAATGCTATTTCATATACATGCAATAATGAACTTTAATTATTTCTTTGTGTTTCTTTCTTCTTTTACTGTAGCAGATGAGTCAAGCCCAGATGTGTAATGAAACCGATACTGGCATCACAGCATTTTCTTTAGAGGTGGCTGAAAGAGCCAAATCTGCTGCCAAATAATTTCTTCTCCTGTGGGGTTTCCTTCATGCATCTCACCCAGAATTTAATTCCCCCACATATGGCATGAGTGAATCACAGTGCAAGGAATTTTTCTGACGGAAAAGATTTTGCAGACAAGCGGTCTTCTCACATTGCTTGTCCTGCAATGAAGCCAAAGTCATCTTTATCATACTCAGTGGAGCAACCTGCCAAGAGGAACCAGTTGCCATGGTATGTAAGGAAGTTCATGTATAATTTTGTATTCGGAAACTATGAAAGCTAATTTAGAGCTTATCAGTAACCTTATCACCAAATATTTCTGCCAGGGAACAAGGAGATTGATTTGTTTCCTGCTGCGATGTTGGGAATTAATAGAGGATATCAAAAGGAAAGCTCAGAGATGTTAAATGTAATGCTGTTGGATAAATATGAAATACCTCACTCATTCCTTGGCTCTTCAGTAGAAACTCAGGGAAATAAACAGAGCAATGAGGCACATCACTCCTTTTGCAAAATGCCTTCCTGTCAATGTCTACAATGACTACATGACTTTCATGAAGAAGAAGTCGTATGTGACGAATCTCACTGAAATACTTTCATTCTCCATTCCATCTTTCCGGCTCTGTAAGCAAGACCAATGACAACACAACCCTACTGAAAGCAACAGGATATGTTCCTCAAATCCCCACACCATGAAGACACCATGGCCCTGTTCCTCGACTGTCATAGACAGGAGCTTTCAAACTCACTGAGGGGCTACCCAAAAGTATCTGACTTAACTTGTCAGGTCTAATCCCAATCCCATACCTAATACTCCAATGTTAAACAGCGGATCAACAAACCCATAAAACACATAAATGCTGCAGACTTCTTGCACGTCAAAAGTCCTTGCATTTGACAACTACTCAGCCTATTCCTCTTTGTACAGACCTCCAGACCCACCAATCTCCATTTCCTTCTGAGCATCATGAAAAACAAAACAAAACAAACAAACAAAAAACCCCAAGACATAACAAAGCAGATAACCCCTGGCATGGGTTACTCTGGGAACAAACACTTTGTTTTTACAACAGTGACAAAGTCAAATCTGCTGAGCTCGGTATAACTTGCTGCACGACCTACAATCTCCATCCTACCTCTGCCTTTTCTGTAAAATGGGGATGGGTTCTTCCCCCTATAGAGTTGAAATATCTTCATTTCCAAAGTGTTTCAGGCCTGCAGGGATGTCTACTAAAATTCAGCGTTGGAAGACTTTCTCCAGCTCATCTCCCCCTGTTTCATATCAAGTCTTAAATAGAATCACCTGTTCGTAAAAAAAGAAGCCTAATAAAGCATTTAAAAAAAMCCAAAAAACAAAAAACAAAACAAAACACCACAAACCACCATACCACACATATTTGAGCCTGTCCTTTTCTTTTTGTGGCCAATTTGTACTCTGTAATGTTTTCCAGCCTCTTACAGCTGGGAAGGGGAAGAAGCACCACTGGTGAGCTGTGAGAATCAAAAGGGCTGAAGCAGAGAGTCAAGAAGGCAAAAGGGTGATTAAAGGGATTTTGTGTGAACCCAGGTCTCTGCAGAGGGACAATGCCTGTAGGCTTGGAAGCAACAAGCAGTGCTAGGAGGAGAAAAAGGTTTTATAACATTGGATATCATCAAGCTCAAAATAAAATACATCTCAAAATAAGCAGGATTGGTGTACGACAAGAACACAAATGACGTCCCACAAGCAAAGGATGCACTTTTGTAAAATGAGAGTTATGAGGGACAAAACATATAAAAACAAAAGAAAAAAAATGCAGATCCCAAACTCAGCATTTTTAAACAAAAAATGCTGTTCTCTGTAAAGAAAAAGTCCTTTCCCCCCTCTACTTTTCTGCAAAACCCTCCCTCATGCCCTACTTTTTCCCAGCCTGAGACTGCCTGGCAGCTCTGACCAGGCAGGCAGGCAGGTGTCCAACATGTGAACACCACTTGGTATCACCATTACCTGTACTCACACAGATGAGCTGAGGTTTCTTATTAATCTCAATAATTTTGAAACTGTTAAAACTCACAGATAGCAGATTAGTGCTACCCCATGCTGCACCCAGTGACATGTCACCATGCCACCTTTTCCCATGTATTAGACACACACTCACGGCCCCGCCAGACCCTACTAGCGTCTAAGCAAGATGCACTGATGGGCAAGGCCTACTCCCACCTTTGGGGTGCCCAAATGATGTGAACTGGGGAGAGGGAGGACCTGCACAGCCCTCTGGACTCCACCACAGCTAAACACCAGACTAGCTGAGAATAAAAACTGGCAAACTCCCTGATGCTTCCCAGCAGATGTGACCTCAAGCTAAAATTTCTCCTCCTTAGGAACCTGAAAAATTATATATACACACAAAGGCATTAATATTATACTTATTTCAACTCTATTAAATATATATGTTCTACCTGGTACAAAGAACATGTAGCAGGTGGTTACTTATTGCATTTTTCCCCCATATAGTAAGCAGGGACTCTGCCTTCAACAGAAGCATAAAACATTCTACTCCACCCCAACTCTGTACAGATTTTATCCTCATCTCAATGATACTAATTGACAACAAGCATCAATGGTTCATCAAGCCTTCTCCACCGCCGTTCTCATCTGAGTGCTATAAAACAAGGCTCCTGTATCCCATTAAGTGAGTCCTGTGCCAGCAGATGGCACTCCGAAGTGTGCAGCATCCACAGCTTCCCTCGCCCCATCCCCAGCAACTGCTGGAAAAGGCTTTTTTCTGTGCCCGGCTCTTCAGTGGTGCTTTTAATCATGCCTGAATACAGGGGTCAACGAAGTAGCTCACACAATAGGGCCATCAAACTTCCGAGTCCTCAGCTTCCAGAAGAGGTCAGTATGTGCTACTGCACAGAAAAGCCACATTCCCACTCTCTTTCCTGAAATCACCTAACCAATTATAAACTGCTGGGCACAGAAAAGGAGAAAACACCTTCCTCGCTCACCAGGAATCAGTCCTGCTTGCAGGCAGATGCTTCGATTATTTATTTTTGTTTGCTGGGKTTTTTTTTTTTAGAGCAATCATCTCTGTTTCTCAGCATGCCGCTACTAAGCTCTTCATGCAAACGTACTGCCATACAGAAAAAAAAAGGGAAGGGGAAGGGGAAGGGG
>JAYKAV010002825.1:553845-591612 GCA_035582835.1 Phoebastria nigripes
GGGAAGGGAAGGGAAGGGAAGGGAAGGGAAGGGAAGGGAAGGGAAGGGAAGGGAAGGGGAAGGGAAGTGTAATATTGAGTTAAAGTTCTAGGAACCACCTCGATAGTTTTATTTCATTCAGGAGCTTACAGGCTGAGCGAAGGTAGAAAATAAAATATTGAAGCTTTTCATTTTATCCAAGTGAGGTATGCAAAGCACAACTCACAACAGATCCGCRGCTTGCACAGATTGGAAGCAGGATCTTCAGCTTTGCCCCATAGAAAACTGGGTACATGGAAATAAGCCTTTTTTTGACCTATTTCCAGCCATTTTCTCCATGCAGAAGTATAACCTGTATAGGCTTTCCCATGCCTTGGTCTCTGTGCCAAGGAGGACCTTGGGAACCTCCTGTGTGTGGTGTGAGTTTTGCTTTGAGAATTTGCACAAACAGGGACAAAAGGTTGGCTTTCCTTTGCTGGGTGCCCCTTGGCAGTACTGCACTGACGGCAGTACAACTGTCTGTTTTCACAAGGCTCTGACCCATCACATGAAAATTAATAAATAAAAAGTGTAATAACTTATTTTTCTTTTATCATGGGAAATACYGCATTTGTATAAGATATCAGAATGATCCATGTGGGAAAATGACCCATGAGGGAAAAACCTTCCTTGCTCTACCATTCCCAGCTCCCTTCCAGCATCTGGAGAAGACAAGTACTCACGTTGAGCACAGAGAGACAAGAGATGAGACTGAGGCCTTACCTGATGCAGCGAGCAGGCTAAAAGTCCTCTTGCACCAAACCCATTTGATGCAAGGCTCGCCGGAGTGACCGACTGCCTAATGCTCATCCCAGCGTACTGCATGGTAACACGGCTTTAATTAAAGCAGGATTAATGAAGGGGACACTGCAAAGTGTTACTGTGTTTTACTGCAGGGGAAACAGTAAGATGCAATCTTGTCATCTTGCTGCTGAAATGACAATTGCCCATTTGAACACMCGCAAGAGGAGAATACCCGTGATATCTTGGCCGCATCACTTCCCCCAGGATTCATCCACAGCTTACAGGCATGAAGGGGCACATGGGTGATGCTAAGCAGGTACCAGCCATGCAACATTGATTTGCTCCTGACAGTAACAGTGATGAGCAACACTCGTGGCTCAGTCTTTTCATTCATAGAAGTCATAGAATATCTCAAGTTGGAGGGGACCCATAAGGATCACTGAGTCCAACTCCCGTTTCATTCCCATCTATGGGAGCATGTCCTGGGAATTTTTGGCAGGGTTCGCCCATGGCACATGTTGTGAACCACCACCTCATTTCAGGTTTGGGACAGTTGGACATAGCTGAAGAAGTCTCTTAAACTTAAGGGAATTATTTGCTACACAGGCGCCTTCTCAAATTGAAAAGTTTGTGAGAGTTATAAGGGAGAACCACCGTCTGTGTTTAGGTGAACACACATTTATTTTATTTATCACAGAGACTATTGCTATCAGCTTAAAAATAACTATTTGAAACATCCTCTGCAGCACATGCCTTATCTCACAGATCCTGGTGTACTTTATAAAGAAACTATATATAAATTACCTCTCTGATATATGTCCAGCTTTATGGTTTAACTCCAAAGGTATTTGAGCATCCTGGGTTATCCTTAAAGTGAAGATGAAACTCTATAACAAACCGAAACATCAGTGGAAGCTTCATTTGGCAAAATAACACAAACTTGGATTACAGTTTTCAGCTGAACACCAGAACTAAGTAACAGAACAAAGAATCCAAATTATAAGCCTGGTCCTGCGTTTCCTTGTGTTTGCAGTAAATCAGGAATAATTGTGATCAATTGAAAAAGTCTGAGATAGCAAGTCTGTCTTACTATGCCAGGTCAATTTGTGGGCTGGTATGTGCAATAGCTGGAGCATTACATGACATTTCACAGATGATATACAGTATAGGGGAGGTAACAGCACTGCCCTCTACTCTAGGAGTGAAAGGGGTTAAATATCTTTGAATCATATGGTAGATGTAACATTGGTTATTGAGACCCTGAAAACAAATCAGATGAAGCCCTAGAAAGGTCACTAAATATTACTTTTGTCTTCACCCTGGTGAAGCAAGGGTTAACCTATTTCCAAATACATTTTTTTTTTGTGGGAAAATACCATTGCCGTTCACATTTAACCATGTGATAAATGCAGCCATCAGAGTGGGTTTAGAAGAATACAGTTTCCTTCCTTTCAATAATCCATCTCCACAGGGGGGTTTAAATGTATTAAATAACACTGCATTCACTTTGGAGCAAGGTGACACACTCAGTAAGTTTTCACATTTGTTTCTCCAGTTACTGCGTGATCTTTGCCAGGGCAAAAGTCAATTTAGACTCTTGCAATGCAACTTCTGCAAGGCGGGATTGAAGGAGGGGAGGTGGATGAGGTCGTACGAGCATCCCCATTGCACCAGCAGGAACCACTTCCACTTGCAGTGGGCAAAACCACCCACTTACTATATCATCAGGCTCCTACACAGAAAAAAAAAAAAAAAAAAGGAATATATAGGGAAGAAAAGCCACTGACCTAGAGTGAACAATATCCAAGCTTGCAGACTGATGCAGAGGTTTATTTTTTATAATTATACTACTGCCATTGCGGCCACACATGTCCTACAGACCCAGCCTATGTTTCATCAGCTCTGGGATCTTGGCCTGCATTTGCTCTCCTCTTACACTGCTGTCAGCACAGGTCTGACAGTGCTGCCAAAGGCGACCCTCGCTGCCCAGAAAAGCTGCGTGCAAGGACAAACCTCTCCGACTAAGGTGAGTATCCATCCAACCCGCCACACCTGTCACTATATTTATTTATATTAATATTTATTGCAATATTAATACCTATATCTAGATCTGTATTTATATTTTTATCTATATTTATATCTATATTTATATTTATGTAGATGCAGATGTAGATGTAGATGTAGACATAGATGTAGATATGCATATCCATGCATATCCATGCATATCTATATGCATATTTACATCTATATCTATAGATATACACAGCCATGTCAGCAGTGCTGACCGGGACCGTGCAGCAAAGCGCTGCCCACACTCACTGTGCAAAAACCAGTACTCATGAGAAAATAGGAGCCAATACTCCTTGAGACCGTGGCCAGATCTGATGCAATAGGTGCAAAAAGTTTTTCCTATTTTTACGAGCACAACAATCACCTCCATGAATGACCCTGATTTGCCATGAAAGAAGACATGGGTATTTGCAATATCCTTTAAATTTAGCAGCTGGGAGGAGAAAGGAGCACTGCAGCTACCCAGGCAGCTACCACAAGCAATGGGGAAAAATATTTGCAGAGCTGTTACCGGCTATGGAAGAATAAAAATGTGGATACCAGTTGAGTTATGTTATCTGACCGAGCCTCTGGGCACAATATAGATTTGCTCGTCACGAAAGCACTCTCTCCTTTTAACAAGGCATGTTCATGCCAGTGTTTCATCCCATGACCTCAAACATCTCCACGCAACCCCAACATCACCGTTTCCCACGCACAGCCCTCCCAGCAGGGTCCTTGCCAGTGTGGGGTGAGGAACAGTGTCCCCAGGATTTGGGAGCATAAAAGCAAGTGCTTGCAGAGCTGGGCAATGAGGTTGGCTCATTCCAGATAAAACAGCCCTTCGGTTTGCGAGCCAGCTCTGGCAATGACTCAGAGCTGGGGTAGAGGAGAGCGGCATAAGCACGRCGTGTGAAGCCAGCGAGCTGCTGTGGAGGAGGCTTCGTACAAAAGAAACCCTTCCCCTGCCTTCATCCTCTGCCCACATAAAAACCTCTGTCCTTTCTCACTCAAACAAAAGGAAAAATAAAAAAAGAAAAACCCACAAACCAACAAACAAACAAACAAAAACCCCAACCAACCAGAACACCCAGGTAATGAATACAAAATTCTTTGCTCAGGTGCTGATATAAGCAGCTGCAGTTTCTAGCTACATCAGCAGACACAGGCAAGCAAAGCGGGCTTATCCCACGACAGGCACTTGATAGGGGATTGCTAAGGAAAATCCACGATGCGGAAGTTGTTTGGGCAATTTAGGAAATGGCAGGTTTGGGGGGGGGGATTTGGTCTTTGCTTATTTTTCTCCTTTTGTAGAATTAGGGGCTATATGCTATTGGAAGCTCACCCCTCTAGCCTTTGCAAATTACCTCCTTTACAGATATAGTAGGATTTGGGGGTTTTCTTACATGTTTTTCCATGCAACACTGAAGTCCTGAGCACTCCCATTGCCCCACAAAACCCGTGCACAGCCACAAGCAGCACAAGGAATACGGGCATTTTCCCAAGGGCTGTGGTGCAGGTTTTTTAAGGATGGAGGATTCTTCATTTTAACTCTCACAGTTGCAAAGTGCTGCATCCCTGAAATATCAGAGATGGAGTTTAATGGTTAGTTAGTGAAGTACCATGTCTATAAAACCCACTGGCATTTTTTTGCAAGATCATGGGCACGCTGAGCCGAAAAGCAGACCCACTGGAAGCAGTGCAAGGGCCGTACTTCGGGCCATTCAGAATAGATTCCACGTCCCTTGGGAATATAGGGAGCAAATAAAAAAAATCAGGTATGAATCTATTTCCATCCACTTATTAAATCCCTGTATCAGAATCTATTTCCCTACCCCCAAACAGGCAGAAAAAGAAAAAAAAAAAAAATTGTCATAGGAAAATTTCTTTAATGACCGCCTTAAAAAACCCACAAAACAAACAAAAGCCCACACTTAAATAAAGTCAAGAAAAAATAGCCGTGTGATTTAAATGCTCGATATTGACAGCCCTAGGAACAGAGGAGTGGGTTGATGAGAATATGGCTTTTAATGGATGCATAGTCTTTTAAAACAAAGTTGACATTATTTAAATAACACTTTTTACAGAAGTAGCTGCATACCAAATGACCTTGCAAAGACATCGCAATTACTACCACACATGCAAGATACATTATCGCCAAAGCTAAGGCTTGATTTCCTAAGATATACTAGCCAGACTGGAACATTAGGAACTGGGATGAGTTCTAAGATAAGATGTTAGAGTCAATAAGATAAATGCATAAATAAAAAGCTCCATTTGTTGGAGCAAAAGCCGTTATTTTGTTTGTGAGAAATTCAATTTTGCATTTAAGAAAAATACACGCCACAACCTCTCCCAAATGTTGAAGCCAGTTTCAAACTGAGCTTTGGACTTCTAGCATGAAGAGCACCTACTGCATTAAAAACTCATCGTTAATTATTGCTCAGAATAGCCTATTGACATTTGCTTAGTCTGCGAGATCCTCAGGGTGGCACAATCTAATAGCCGTGCTTACGCAGCATCTACCATAAGGACCCTGTAAAAATAAAAGCCCAAGTAACTAGAGTCATTACACAYACACATACATATATGCAGTTTATGCAGATATTATTGCCAAGAAATTATCCTCCCATAAAGACAAGGATTGGATCTTGCTGCCCCAAAATGAGAATTTTACTCTAATCACATAAAAAGAACAACTTAATAAACACAGGAAGAAAGAGAGAAATGATGCTGCCTGTGAGAAGGAAGTCCATTTAAAGCATGAATAAATTGATGCAGTCAGGAGAAACACGCTTGTATATGCAAATAGAGGTTTATTACCCATTTTTGTGCTCCTAAGAAACATAATTCACTGACCTTTGAGAGAAGGGTCAAGTAGGCTTATGGAATAAGAAACAAAGGCATCTTTTTCGGCAACTGCCATGTTCCAGAGCAGTAATTATCCTTCCCCCTCCCCGTGAGCAGCAGGAAATGAAGAGGGGTGCGATTACACTATGACAATTACTGTAATTTTAATTTCTAAAAATTGCCAGGAAAGTTTCCTCTTTAAAAAAAAAAAAAAAAAAAAAAAGTCTGTTCAGATTTTTGGTGTAGTTTTAGTTTAAAACTCATTCCTCAGCTAAAACAGAGCTGTGCTTCCCCCTCTCCCACTCCTTTTGGGGAACCGCCCACAAAGTCTACATGGTGAGAAAGCCCACTTTCTTCCTCATTAGTTGAGAAGATAGATGGCTAAGTGTGATCAATGAGGATCCAGGAAAGATGAGATCCCCATGTCACAGATGCAGTAAGGATGCACAAACTGGGCTGTCCCTGCTAGGCACTGCCAGGGACGGATCCTTAGGAGCCCTCAGCCTTTCAGTCTAGTCTGGTGTTGGGTTTAATATCACTTGAACTTATTCAGTCATGGGCACAGTAACATATTCTTCTTTCTATGGGAAGTAGATGATGTTAGATGCACAGTAATTAAAAAGAATTAACAGGAAGGATTCGTTTAATCTCCTGTGCTCAGAGGGATTATTGGCTATTTTGTGGATTTTCTGCAGGTTATCATTTATTATTTTAATATGATGGATAATCTATTCTGTGTTATTAGAAGAACATTATCAGATTTTATTATACCCAACTGTTGCACTGTGGGATGGACTTAGCCCAAGAGGACAGGTCTACTCAGCTGTCCAACCTCCCCTACCACTGACCACACTGTCCCAGGCTCTGCATCATTGTTATGGGGGACACCTGAAATACCTCCTCTCCTACAGTGGATTCTCTGCCTGGAAGGAGGACCAGCTGCTTTGCACCAAGGTGTGTCTGTGCAGGGGGAGAAGGTGGGATTTGAGGCATATCTGCCCCATATGTAGGCAGGAACCAGAGGCAACCATATCAGCAAATACATTACTGTCTCTGCTGTATGCTGCAACAGCGTTTCTCATAAATGGAAAGCTGCTTTCCAGGATTCCCCTGTGCACTCCCTTAATGAGCCTTGTGAGGTCTTACTTTGGCCACTGGGTGAATATTTAAAATTGCTTTCACAGATCCAAAGGAAAGGGCTTTTTTTCAAATAATTGCCACAACTCACGTTCAAAAATGATCATTTAGCGTAGTAAAAATTTGTGTCTTTCAATATATGCAGTAACACACCTATAGAACTACATCGATTTGTCTACACAAATACATTCCTACAAACACGTATTTGATTAAGAATTCATATAACTTCAGGCTTCAAGGAATTTTGGATCAATGCCTTTATTTTGCTTTTATAAATAAATAAACTCAATTAAACAGTACTTACAGCAAACTACAATGGACAGGAGAATAATTTTCCTGAAGCTTCACTTTCCAATTTTTACCTGTTACGTGGGTCTAGGGAATATTACTCCCCAAAGGGGACTTAATAGAGACTGTGTTACCAAACATCTTACCTTTCCCACCCACCAGTGGAAGAGAAGAATTATAATGACACATATATAGAAAAACTAGCATTCTTCAAACCTCTTACAATTTTCTGTAATAAATTAAAGCATAAATAAAATAAAACAAAGCCCTGCAGGCAAGCAGCATTTGAACAAAGACTGGATCTGTACCAAGTCAAGAAGTTCACCACGTAGTCTCACAAGACCCATAAATCAGTTCTCCTGAACATATGCAGTATTTTGCATTACTGTGTAGGGTGTTAACTTTAATGCCTTAATATATGCACATAGTGGTCAGGTTACGGTTGCTGTGGGAACTATAATTTTGCATGTCCTGACCAATTTGCAGCTGGAAAAATAACAATAAGTAAAAAACAATCACACCACTGCATTCCCTCCAGCAGGTTTTATACATTTAATTTCTCTCTTTTTATATTTGAAGGAGGAAGAAAAGAAGACGCGTGTGAAGTTGCAAATGTAAAAAAGCTGAAACGGATGTGAATTAACTTTCTTCCTTTTCAAGAAGTTTGCATGAAACCTCATGTGTCTCCAGCCCAAGCAAGTGTCACTGCATGAAAAGTATGTGCTCTTGGGTGTGACCAAGCCTATTTCTGAGTCAGAAACTTCTCACCAAGGACATACTACAACCCGGTTCTTTTTCATAACGCACCGAAGTCAACCACCAGCATTCACTTGCAAGTGACAGCTACAAGGAGAAACAATCTGCAGCTGATCCAGTTTAACACAATTTCTGCTGATGCTGCCTGACCCACACCAAATTGTTACTGTTACAGTCTCCTAATGGGTAGGATTCTTACCTGCTTTAAGGTAAAGGGGTTTGTCTCTGTCCCGTTCTTCCTCCAGCCTCCCTTTACCTCCAACTCCACCATCACTTGCCTCCAAGATTTGAGTACTTTTATCCAACATCTTGGTTTTTTCCCCTATTAAAACTCTGCTCCCTTCCAGAGAAGGTTGTTTTTGGAGTCATGAACCATTTTCAATATACCAAAAAAGTTGATTGCATCCAGGCTTACTCCAGGTGCAGGGATGCACAACAGCTATGCAATAATTAGCCCTCTTCAACCTATTAGCACTGGCTAATGGCCAGCAGTGTCCCACATCATGTGGAACAACCATGGCCATGCAACCATGTGGTAGTCCAGGCAAGACCAGAGCTGTTCCCACCTCTGCAATCCACTCCACTGACAGTAATCTAACAAAGTTGGTTAAAAGCCCTGTACTCGGCACTGGTGAGGCTGCACCTCGAATACTGTGTTCAGTTTTGGGCCCCTCACTACAAGAAAGACATTGAGGTGCTGGAGCGTGTCCAGAGAAGGGCAACGAAGCTGGTGAAGGGTCTGGAGAACAAGTCTTACGAGGGAGCAAGTCTTATGAGGAGCGGCTGAGGGAACTGGGACTGTTTAGTCTGGAGAAGAGCAGGCTGAGGGGAGACCTTATTGCCCTCTACAACTACCTGAAAGGAGGTTGYAGCGAGGTGGRYGTTGGTCTCTTCTGCCAAGCAACTAGCGATAGGACGAGAGGAAATGGCCTCAAGTTGCGCCAGGGGAGGTTTAGATTGGACATTAGGAAAAATTTCTTTACTGAAAGAGTGGTTAAGCATTGGATCAGGCTGCCCAGGGCAGTGGTGGAGTCACCATCCCTGGAAGTATTTAAAAGACGTGTAGATGAGGCGCTTAGGGACATGGTTTAGTGGGCATGGTGGTGTTGGGTTGACGGTTGGACTTGATCTTAGAGGTCTTTTCCAACCTTAATGATTCTATGATTCTATGATTCTAAGTGATATAATATAGACGGCATGAAAACAAATCACAGCTACTTTGCACAAAATAAACCCCCTTATCTCTGAGCTCAATCATCAAAACCAATAAATGTTTGACGTCCGGTGGATTTTACCACCATTCAAGAATATGCTGTTTGTGACCATGCACAATACCCATGTTCAAAACAGACCACCAGTTGGTGGACAAATACAAGCTATAACATTTCTATAAATGCATAGCTGAAAAGCGACATCTGTGCACAATCACTCCAAAGGTGGTGGTGGGAACTCTCAATAACGGTAAAGGAATATATCAGCCCTTTGGCACACAAAGGCCTTAGTTTCGTTGGCACTACCACCTAAAACCCACTAAGTGACAAGAAGGTCTGATGTAGAGTTGTAATTGCTTGAAACCTATCTAATATTAAAGCTTTGGTCCATTGACTTGCCCTAATGGTAGGCTCTTCGATGGCATCATTCCACCCTTCTTTACAGAGAAGCATTAATGTTACAAAGAACAGCTATTTCTTATATACACATTAAGGAGGATATAGAAAACCAGGTGGCACAACAAGATAGGGAATGAAGATTAATTATGAAAGCAGAAAATCTGCTGACTGCCCCTTAAAAGAAAAGACAAGAGTATTAAGAATATCAGAAATAATCATTGAAATTAGGCATAGAGTTCTGCTTTTTGGTGGCATGATATCAGTTGCAAATACCTAAAAGCCTTTTAGTGTGTAGGACTTCAAAGGCCAACCTAATCTCTGCTGGTCTCATACTACAGCTAACTTAACTAATCTCCTGGCATCAAACCTCTCATTGAAATCTGTGGAGATTTCTTGTATACACACACACATATCACATATATAGTATTTTGCATTACTATTTGTGAAAGACTACACACATACGCATATATATACACATATATATCTTTACACTCTTAATCGTGTTACATATATGCACAGGCACACATACATTTAATTATATTTTATATATACACACACATGCATGTACATATGAAACTAAATATATGCAAAACTATAACATATATACTCTGATTACATTGACAAAGTTTCTAATATGGGTAAAAAAAGAAAAAAAAGGCTCTATCTGCATATGTATATATAGTTAACCACAGTGTAATATAGCCGAAGAATGCAGAATACATGATCCCTCTTAAAACTGAGGACAGAGGTTTGATAAAAACCCCTCTCACTCCCTTCTATGAAACAGCACTTGGAGTGTGATTTCGCTTGACCTACAAGCCCAGCTCCCAGGGAAGGAGGTACAGGACTGCTCTTTGATATATTTCAGAGTAGACAAAACTCCCATCAAGAATGGAAAAACAGCCCCATGAGAACAGAAAAGCAGGGAATAATTAAACAGGTCTTACATATGTCTTTTTTCCTGGGTTCTGTATCTTCCACCTCCAAAGATGTCATACATGTCTATTTGAAAACCATCTCACTGTCTTCAACGTAGGAAGGGGGGAGCACCATGCTCTTCAGCATCATTAGTGGCGTTAGAAAACAGCCCTTTTTTAGCAATGTACTTACTGTCAAACACAGAGACAGACATGAACTTACCTGTTTGGTACTTCTCTGCCCAGTAGGAAGCAAAGCTTTGGATTTCTCTGCTATTTTCTGTAAAAATGCAAAAAAAAAGAGAGAATGCAAAAAAAAGGGACAATGGCTGAGAAAACAGCATCCAAATATTTAGGGAAGGAATCATATGATTCTTTCTTCTGCTTTTTAAAGAAAAGGACATAGAGAAAACTCTTATTATTTAGAAAAAGAAAGGGAGTATAACCGCATTGAAAAGTTCGGTCTTGCAGGAATTAAAAGTCTTCAAAGCTTCCAGAATGGCAAGGTTATCAAAACTGAAACATGCATTTAAGAAATGACAGCTAGGACGTGGACAAGTAGCAATTTACCACTCAGATTGGTTTCCTGACGCAACCGGGCATTCACAAACTGCAGCGGCTAATTTTGGCACTTCTGAATTGATGACAATTTTTAAAAAAGAAAACCCTACATGTACAGTTCAGATGGATTGTACTCATGAAGATAAAAAAAAAAAAGCATTAAAAAAGTGTGTGTATATGGGGGTGGAGCCCTTTAGCTGAATCCTTCCAACTTCTCATTTAATAGGATAAAGTAATTTCATTTAAAAACCCCACACTTAGGTTTTAGAATAGGACAGAGGAATAATTAAAAATATGAGATGGTGCTAGAGATAATGCAATGCTATTACATAATATACGTGAAGTGCCATTTAATGTACTTTTATTTATTTATTTATTTATTTATTTTTAACCCATAGGCAGCAAGTGTTGTGAAATCAATCACTACAGAGTGTTTCTAATGGAGATACATTATTAAGTGCACGTTGCCAGCCAAATTTCATTACACCTGTATAATTACAATATATTCTTCCCATGTGTTGCAGGCATGGGTCAAACTCACTAAAGTAGTATCAGAAAGCAACTAGAGTTTGTCCAGGTTGTATTTGCATAGGATTCAATTAATCCAGATATATGGTCAAACTTGTTACTGCAGGGGAGAGAAGCAGTTTGAGGATGATAAATTTAAATCATTACTACAGTGTTTAAAAGCAAAGCAAATCCGCTCATCAGTAGAGCCTCCCCAGAGGAAAGTGGGAGAGCAAGAAGCAAAGGAAAGAGCTGGAGTTCAGGTTTTGTTTGTTTTATTAAACAGCTTGATCTTGGTGACAGGTCCAAACCACAAGATGTGTTCGGAAACCTTCTGCCAAAGCCATATAACACAGCAGAGCCCTAAGGTGGGTTAATGTTTAAATTAGCAATGTTGCCYGCACATTTTCTGTCAGCAGAAAAGGTGAAAGAGGCACCGTGCAATCGCTTCTCCTTCTCCCCTGAAACTGGAGACACACCAAAATAATGTCATGGCTAAGCCAGGGGAACCACTGAAGGTCCTACCAGACACACAGCTGCCCAAAAGCACACTTTTTTTTCTTTTCCGTTGCTGCTGAATTGTTCTGCAGTCGCATGTGTGTGCCTATGCCAATGTAATGATACACTGCTTGACTGAYAAAGTAAGAAAAGAGGGAGGAAAATATGCATGAGCAGCTCTGTGGAGATACTCCACGCTCCTGGGAGCCACGCTCGCTCCCACGTAACACATTCCCAAACTCACGTACAGAAGAGGGGAAGCAAGAGAGATCCTCACCTTCTGCACAGCTCCGTATCTCTGGATGGCATCAGACAGCTGGTTCTTCAGCCTGTCCAGCTGAAGTCGCTCTTGCTGTTTTGGAAAAACAGAGGCCTGGTTAGCAGATCTGTAGAGATAAATCAAGTAGTAGACTGTCTGTGACCATGGGAAACAGTTCTGGTGGGCGACACCAAGTAAACAAAGTGGGCACAAATAGTATTCTAAAAATTTAATTTCACTGGGGCTGCCAGGATGCTATGAGGTTTTATTTTAGGAAGGGAGCACAAGATGCTTTGATCTTTCAGGCCAAAGCAATTAAAAAAATGTCACCTTGGATATTCAAGATAGCACTCAAGTCATGACTACTGTGTGGTCTGCTACCTGAGCCAGACACCTTCTGTGGCAGGAATATATAGTGGGACATTTTGCTGTCCTGCTTACTGCATGAAGGGGGTCTCACTCCAATACCRGTTCTTAAAGATTGTGAAATGCAAGCAAATGAATACCTTACTGCCATCAAAAGAACGGTTGTAGCATGGTATCCTCCTTCTACTTACCAAAATCCAGCCTCAGATTATCTGCTGGAGATGATAACCCAAGGGATCCTCCTATAAAATGTCCTTTATTTGGATGATACCCCATGACAGAGTTCATCACCTCAGTTGATGGCAATGGGGTGATTTACTAGACTTGAGAGGTCCATCAGCCACAACAACCTTCCTTCTGCCTGGCCTAGGGCCCGGTTGTCAGAAACCAACTTATCTCCATGTTCTCCAAAACATGTACCCAAATGTCACCGCCTTTCTGTCTGGAGCTTGCCCCAGCAAGGTACCCATCAATGTTTTAAACAAAAGTGTTCTCAGAAGGAAGACCCCAGTCTAGCCTGACGTAACTATCCTACATGCTGCAAAATCGCTGCTCTCAGATGGAGTGACCAAACCCAAACAGTGTCAGGCAATGGAAATTCTCCTGGAACTATTCTACCCCCTGGATCTCAGATTTCAGGTGTGCAGGAGCTCACGTGTCCAGGTTTTACAGAGAGGAATGAACTGCAGGGAAGTGGGGTGTCACCTTAAAAATCAAGTAGCAAACAAAACCTGATCTACACTAAAGCTACTAAGCAGAAATGTTCACTTTACAGCAATTTCAGCTGTTTCAGACAACTGCTTAAGAATACAAAAGTAAATTTTATAAAGGATGGGATAAACATCTTTAAATTTTAATGGTAGTATTTTCATACACAGAAGAATCTCCTAGTCTTACAGTTCTTCATCCAAAGATTTAAAACCATTTTTAGTATAGGGCAAGTATCAGTATTCCCATTCTACAGATAAAGGTCTATAAACCTTATGTTTGTTACACATGCAAAATAAGATAAGATTGCCACCCTGGAGAGCTGATCTAATGGTCCAGCACTCATCCTACAAAAACCTGGAATTCCAGATAGGCCTCTCTATAAAGTCCTTTAAGGCTAGTTTGAAAGGAAGCCCTAAAATAGCCATGTGCTATTTTACATCAGTCTCCTGCCTTGTATCACACTGATCTACTTACATCAGTATCTTTGCTCCTGAAACATTATCAATTTCCTCAGTTGGGCATCCTGACTCCAATAGCTCCAGCAGCAACTGGAGCTTCAAGGGAAGTCAGAGAAACTCCCACAGCACACCTTGTTGGCAGTGCATTACTGGTGGAAAATAAGGAAGAAAGAAAAAAAAAAATATTTTTTGTCTGTGTGTGTGTGCAAAGCAATACACAGAATAATGGATCGGAAAGTACTGACTATAAAGCTCTAAATTAATGGAAGGCTTTTCATGCTGTGAGAAATTTTATGGGAAGAAAGCYTGCAATGTTAACCAGATCCCCAAGAGGGACTTACCAACCAGCAGCCAATATCCACCAGAACTATTTATTCTATATAAGGGAGGAGGGTTACAGGCTTTATATCAAAATCTGTAGGTTTAATTACTTAAACTGCACACTGTTAGAAAAGAAGAGTTAAAAAAATAAAATCTGTTAAATTAATTGACCGGGGAGCAGAAAAAGTTATTATGTGATGCCAATAGAGAGCAGCAAGTTTATTCCTCATATTACTATAAATGTTTGTGTGTTTATTTCCTTCAGCTCTTAAATATTCTCCCTTTAACTTAGCAATTTTTCTCCCCGTGACAGTAAAAGCTATTCTCCTGAGAGTCCCCAGTGGACACTACATGGGCTTCAAGGGCAAATAATTACATTCTTGTGTGGCACTATAATTGGGTTTAACGTGACCTTKCCTGATTTCCCTTTGGACCCAATTTATGTCACAAAACGGAGCCAGGAAATCAGCACAAAAAAGCCCATATCCCCATATCTCCAAGAAAGCATCTTGTTTCATCAAGCTCTGATGTAATTATTCTCARAGTATGCAAGAAAAAGGAAAAAAATAGTCCTTGTAGTCCATCACTAATCAAAGCAACGTGTTAAAAAAGATCAAAGTATTAAGGTTGATGCCTGCATAAGGTCAATGTCTAYGTGTGGAGAACAGTCATTCCAGGCTTCCCTCCCCATCCTCCGGAGTAGACCATCACCCATTCATTTTTTTAGGTGGGCTGAATTGTACATGGTCCTCCACAGGTTACAAAGGTAGCCTGGGGTGATTCAGCTCTTAAATCCTTATCTCATATGCCTGTTGGCAAGTGACATAAATCCAGGCTGTAAAAACCACCTGGACAGAGATGAGTCGTGTGTTTAAAGCAGTGTTTTTTCTAGGTGGAAGGACAGTGAGAACAGAGTTGAAGTAATACAGGACTTTGGAAAATGGCAGGAATTGAGTGAGGATAAAACAGCAATTCAGGTAAGTTCCTGACCCRGAAACTATATGGATGCTGGAAGCAAGAACGTAACAGAAAACTGCTAGGCAGAATCAAGTAGAAAAGAATTGTCCTTATTCTCATTTCAGTTGCCGAATCACTTGTTATGTGGGTGAAACTTCTCCTCAACTCTCACACCAGCTGGAGTTTGCCCCGCACAGTATGCTTCTGTTCTTCCCCACGATGCATACCACAGGCCAAAGTCAGCAGGAACATATGGGGTATAAAAGCCTTTGTGGAAAGGTCAGAAATGTACTGTTCGTCCAGTTGTTGCATTGGGGACCAGGGGATGGGGATCATTCATACCCCTGTGACAATGATGTTCATATGAGTTGAACTTAGTGATGATAGAAGACCAGTCTGTCCRTACAACAGATGGGGTTGCTGTGGGGTAAACTGTAATTCAAAGTCCTGCTCTGACCTGGCCACAGCCTGTAATTATCAATCCCCACTGCTGCTTTCCCACTAGGATACAGCACTGAATGAATGTCATATCCAGACATATTCCACTGCTTTGCCCTTTCCATACACTTCAACACATTTCCAAACTCATCTGCACCCAGTGCACCCACTGCATAGCTGAGTCTTTGACCAATGCCAAACTCACGGGGAACCAGGTGATTCCTGTAGTACTTTCACCCAAGCTGAGTGAGACCCTGAGATAGGTGTGAGTTAGTCAAGGCTTTGTTGCYGAGTTCTTGATTTGCAATTCCACATGATCCAGTTTTGGGGAAGAACTGCAGCTGTTATCCCCTTGGTTGTTTATAAATGCAAGCGATGCTTATTGGTAACAGCAAAGGAAGTTATAAAAAGACATGGAGCTCAGCAGCTTTAAAGCACCCACTACCACTTCTTTTTTCATTATTCCTCCCTCCATAAGACCCAGCACTCTCCCCCAAGAGCATCTTGAATGACACGTACCCTGGATGAGCCTCTGACAACCTCAGACAGCTGCTTGATGGCTTTGGTGCTAGTCGTGATGGTTTTATTAGTCTCCTGCTGGGTTGCATGCCTGCAGAAGAGATGATGGGAATTGCAATTGAAATTAATTGCATAATGAGACACTTAGAGAAATTTATCAAGCTGCAGAGCAATTGAGACAACACAACACACAGCACATGGAGCCACAGTAGGACTATGCGAGTCCAGGGTCTTGACCAGCAATGGCAGCCAGAAGGCTGTAGGAAATACTAGCAAGGACCTGCCCACAATGTTCCTCCTGTGATGAGCACAAAGACAATGGCTGTGGACCTGCAAAGTCAATGGAGGAAGGTAAGGTGAAAATAGGGGGTGGACAGGTAACGAGGCCATCACAGATGGTTGGTATTGCAACTAAAATTGTTGAAAGAAGGGTTGTATAGCAAAAAGAGATGGGACTGGGGAGTTACCTGATGGCTTGCCCAGGAAAATTTTGTACTCAGAAGAGAAATTTGAAGAGACAGAAACTGAGCAGGAACAATTTACTTACCATGATCATCTACCTGCTAATGACATAGTATCTCCAGGAAAGCACTGTGAACGCGAAGGTGCAGTGCTGCTTTACGAGCACTGAAACAGGCAAGGAGCCAAACCAGTCCTCTCTCCAGTCATGGTTTACACCCCAAATTCCAGTGCCATTATTTCTTGTAAGCTCTGTTTGCTGGCTTCACTGTTCAGGACCACACAAAGTAGGGGGAAGAGACATAAATGCTGCCCAAAGGTATTAGCTCAATCCCAGTAGTTCTCAAGCTTTGTAAGGTCAACAGGGCATTTTCAGCCTCTAAGCTTCCCCAGGGAGCACTTCACATCTTTTTAGTCAGAAAGGGGTGGTTTTCCATAATGCTTCAGTCAAAAACTCTAGAAAGACACAAGAAAGACCTGGAGAAAATGATCTTTTTTCTCCCTTAGAGGACACATTTGAGCCATGGTTCTATTGGAAAGACTCATTTGTCAGTGCTCTTTTTTCAGGGTGGGCAGGACGTAGAGTGAATGGAAGTTCTTTGGTTAAAAAATTTTAAGATGACTATTTCTGGCCCCTCTGTCCTGAAGACCCATGGCTTTTCAGCTCCTTCTTGCTTCTCTGTCAGCACTGATGGAGACCAGCTCTTTCAAGACTTATGTCAGCTCTTTCAGCACCTCCTTGGAGGAACAAGGCCAGCCCCCAAACAGTCTTTACCAAATGCAATCTTAACTACAAATAAATTGAGACCTCTTAACAAGCATTCCACTGACTGTCATTTCCATCTAGTCAGGGAAGATGGACGACACAGGCACCACGAACTGCGATAGTCATCCCCATAGCAAAGTTTGGCAGTTTTTTTCCACTTAAGCAAGATCTCTGTGCAGACAGCTCAGGTGGGAAAGCTGCTAGGATAAAAGTGCCTTTAATTTTATGCATTATACCTACCAGGTATACAAGTGAAAGCTTAGCCTACCGTGAAGATAACATCTCTTAGCTGCAGAACAGTAATTCAGGTGTATGTTAAGGGTTGAACAAACACACAGAAGGCATGGACCCCTTCGGCACCATACAGGAAAGAGAAATAATCTCACATGAAGACAACACTGGATCCAATAACTAGTTATTCTCATCTCTCCTTAGTTAAATTAAGATACCATGTCTGCATTCATTCATCAAAATGCATTTCATTTATTTATGATCCCAGGACCCACTGCACCAGCTGACTAATTACATCACTTTTAATTTGAGATGGAAGAGGTCATATCTACCACAGACAGGTATTCCACACTGTCATCACAGGAGAGGGAGCTGGGAATTGAATCCTGTCATATCGCCTACCTTGAGGAGTACACAGTTAGCCTGATCCCCAATCTTTTAATCAAGTAAATYGTGCCACCAAGTGCATGGATTTCATAAGCAGCAGTTTCAAGACTGAGACTTCCACAACTAATYCCTCTTAATGCAATGCAAGGCGCTGGAGTTGACGTCCAGTCATTTTGCAGACCTCATTAAATTATCTGCCCASAGAACGAGTCAGGGATTTACATACCAGCAATTCTCCATCCCCAAAGTAAAACGGCTTGTTAGGCTCATGCATTTGTTCCTTCCCAATCTCTAAAGTTAAATAAAGTCTCCTTCATTTGCATTCTAATGTAAATTTTATGTTAGATATCTTATGTAATAAATCCACGCTGCACACAAACTTTGCACTGAACTGCTGCAAAATAACTGGGAGCAGGAGTACAAAAAATAAAAGTTCTGCCTTCCACCTCTTAATTCAAAACGCACTTTAATCAACATGCTGGTGCTTGATTTTGGCACTTCCCACTATGTTGTCAGGACAATTAACTTCTTATTCTTCAGCCTCAGAGATATGCTCAGGAATCAGACAGTGATTATATTTAATTTACATTAAATGCTATTAAGATCTTCATTAAAAAAGAGGCCTTGAAACTCCACTCCCCGCAGCATTTTATTTTAATATGTAATGGTAACAAGATATGTCACTATTATTATTATTATTATTATTATTATTATTATTATTATTATTAGCTTTCTTTATATTCCTCTCCCCATGGAAGTGTGGAAGTTAATTAAAGAGGTGTCTCTGATGAACAAAATTTGCTTCTGAAAAAGTCCTCCACACAATAGTAAGTTAAATACTCAGTCTGTGGAGGTACCGAGTACCTAAAATACAAATGTTGTAGAAGACTTATCTGTCTACAGCGCTACTCTGAAAATAAGCACTCTAAAAGTAAGAACAAAAAGGGCATCTCTTAGGAAGAAAAACATCTCTTGCTGTGCATTTCTGTATGCACGAAGATTGCAAAGACAATGCACTGAATAATACAAGAGATGCCACACTGTCTGCCTAAGAATTTCCTATGGCTGCTGTTTTCTTTACCAGAGAACTACGGTCCACCGAATCCATAATCCCCAGCACGCAGCTGCTTACAGTTTGTTCTTTGAATGATCATATCTCTAATTTATTTATCCAGTTTTAAAATGAGCATAGCAAAGAGGCAGATGCGACGATGGCTGCTTCCCTTCTCCGCAGGGACAGAATGAAGGAGCTTAACTACTGTTTGCGCCGTTTCTTTGAGACCCTTGATGAATGACCAAGTCAACAAACAATAATCAGACCCAAAATGCAACAGCAAAGACCGACAAAGGAAAGACTTCTCTCTGCCTCACCGTGCCTGCTGCCACTCACAATAAGCCCAAAGAGCTTTGTTTTCTAGTTCCAGCTGGAGAAAGGTATTTCCATTTATAATACAGGATATGGCTTATTTTACTTTCATGTGATCCCTAATATAAAAGCAGTAATAAGTTTTTCAGGTACAGATCAAAAATACCTTTACTGTACTGGCTTAAACATCATTAGATTTAGTATCCCTTTTGGYACAGTGCAACTGCATAGCAATGGAGCAGTTTTATGCATTTAAGAGCTGGGTGGTCAAGTAGGTTTAGCTACAATTAACCAGGTAGCCCAGCATAACTTAAACCATGTCTTTTGCACAGCAGCTGTAATGCTCACCACTCACTGCCGTTTTCTTGTGTGTATAGTATGGGGAGCAGAGCACTGAGCTGCATGATCTGTGGCTTAAGGAGAAATAGGTTGAGTATATGCATTTACATATATTCCATTGTTGTTGGAGACATAAATATGTAGAAGGGCATCAAGCATGCATAAGGAAATTGTTCACACCATAAGACTTAGTCAATCTCTTCCCTGTCTTAGAGCTGGATTTTGTGAAGGACTGATGTCTGTGGGAGCTGATGATAGGCCTCAGCAAACTATAAATACATGTATATAAAATTTTATGCATTGGCCATAGGCACAGCCATGGAGTAGCAAGGGGTACTTAGTCCCTGAGGGTCCTATTCCCCTTTCTCCACCTAATCATGGTGGTTAACTTCAAAACAAAGCCAACGGAGGTCCTTCATGATCTGTGGAGAGGGGCACCTCCAAAGGCGCTGCAGAGAAGTTCACCCTTCAGCAGTAACCCACCACTTTTGGATGTCTCCTACACAGCCAGGATGATCCTATAGCAGAGCTAAGGATATTTCCAGAAATGGGTGATCCAGGTGGCTGTGTTCAACAGTTGTATTAGCAAACACTAATCTATAGGATGGAAATGTGCTGCATTACATAGCTATAACTTACTGCCCACAGACAGCCCCACACCTCGTCTTCTAGGGCTGCTGGCTCTGCTTCCAGATCAACGCAGTGGGCATCTCTCATCTCTAAGTATTTATTACAGATGTAAACAAAGCAGAAAGATGAGCTAGGAGGAAAGGTTGTTTCACCAAGCCCTAAAGTATCTTTACTGTATCGTTACAGTCACGAAAGGAAGAAAGGATAAATCTACTTGTTCTGGCTCCAAACTGACACTCACAACTCTTTTTTTTTTCCCCTTTCTCCTTTAGGACCTGATTGTGCATGTTGAGAAATCATTTACAACAGAGCAAAATAAGAGCTCTAATTCTGGTCTGTCAGCAAACCCCTTTGCATAGGTGTAAATCATCCAGCAGAGTAAAAGTCAGGAGAAAAACGGACCGCTACTTCCAAGTTTCAAGCCAAGTTTCAAGCCACAAAATAGTCTATAATAAAAGCATCATAGATTTCCAGTTTGCCTGTCACTTGAAAGTATTAGGAGATGTGGCACTATTTGTCTTTAGGGAGCTTAGGGGATGGTCTGTGGCTGTGTGGGAAGAGAAGGGGAGGTATTTCAAATCAACCCGGCACTGGTGCTGTGTCACCTCTAGAGATGAACATGGCTATAGGCTAGCAGCTACGTTGTTCAGCAGTTCTGGCTTAAAACATATGAATTGTAGTCAGATAGCAGTCCCCACAAATTTCCCCACAGAAATGCAACCAGGGCAATATACGACAATGCAAACCCTAGCAAAATTTTCCATGGTATTTTTAATACCTATAAGGGACCTTTTTTTTTGCATTGCTTCTTGAAAATAAATAATAAAAAATGAAGAAGCATTTATTACTAACATAAGGAGAATGCTTGCTCCCCTACAGAATTTGACCAGTCTTTGCAAGCAGCTAGTTACTCATCGACCTGCTACCAGAAATTCAGGTTTGTGTTTTTCAGCTAAATTATCTCCAGGACAGTAAGACCCCCTCTTAACCCTGCATCACCTACAGATTAGTTCAGCGTCGCCTCAGACTCCATCTGTCAAGTCATTACTGACAGCTCAGAGAGCACTCAAAACAGGACCCCATGGGAAGCAGCTTAACAATGTCACTGCCATTAGTCACCTCTCAAGTTATTTTTCTTTCTCCCACCCATACTATTCCCAAGTAAGTTTTAATTTTACAAGTTTCACTTTATTTCGTAATAAAAGAGCCCCTTGGATCCTTCGTAAACGCCTTGCTAGCACTGAGCTATATTACACCTCCCTCTCTGTCATTATCCAGTAAGCCTCTTAGCTTATCAGAGACAGAAATAAATTTAATTCACCATAATTTCATTTTGATGAACCCTGGTGCCTACTGATCATGATAGTCATTTTTTTTTTCCTCCAGGTGCTGATAAACTGCTTACTTCTTTTTAACTCTTCTTGCAACTTAGGTTGTACAGAAGTAGACCACCTTCCTGCACCACATTTCTGCAAAAAGCAAGCAGGTCCCTCCCTTTCCAGCCCGAGGACCTCAGCTGCCCTCCATGAGCTCTTAATATTCACCAGCGTTTCCAGTATTGCCCTGATAATCCTTTTAGCACACTAAGATAAATGGCATCAAACCGTGACTATTCTGATTGCTTTGCCTGTGCTTTCTAATTCTGTTGTACCTCATGCATTTCTGCATTGACGAGTGGACCACRGCTTAACATCTGTCATGGAAAGGTTACCGGGACACACGCCTGTGGTAATTCTCAGCGGCATAGCCAGAGGTGCCTGTAACAACACCAGAAAGCAACTAAGCGACATACAACCTACATATAGTTGTTAGCACGCCTTTCTTCCAGTAATTTACTGTAGCGCTTTGCTGAAGCTTGGATCAGAGCTGTCTTTCCAGAGTTTTCAGAAGCATTATGCCCATCTAAGGCTCAGGGGTGCTGCATTTAGGACTCTGTAGAAGGAGTTAATGGAGCCAGTCAACTTGCAGGGAGAGGCAGGGAGAACACCACATTTTCTGCGTCCTGCATATAGTCCACAAACACAGAAAACATTTTATATACCTTAAAAGAGTGTTAGAAACTGTCTCCTTCCCTGAAATTTGCAGAGACATGGACATTGTCTTGTGTTTCTAACCTCTCAATCTTTTTTGGAAACACTATGTATGTGGACTCCAATATATGCAAACTTCCTCTTATAACTTGCCTGTTGCAGAACACAGGCTGGAAGCTACAGACACAAAATGCAATAAACAATATATCGAATCCCAAGGACTTCATGCAGATAAAAAAGCCGACTGATGCATCTGCTTAAATACGTTTTCTCGTCATATATACGCCTGTAAACATTAGCTCTTGCATTTCAGAGTAGCATCAGAAACAAAAGAAGCCCACGTCTCCCTATTTAGGAATTTCCCAGCCATAAAACTGTCCATGGCAGGAGCTTATTGAGTGCAGGACTGAGCTAGGGACATGCACAGGCTCTGCATGTCACTGTAGGAGATGGCAGTCCTATCTATTGTATTTTAATGCTAATCCCAGTGGCTACATCCCCGTGTCTAGCTAGCAGTCCTATACAGTTTTAGGGTCACGGGTGGTGGTAAGAGCACTGCTTCACACTACGTCAGGTTTTCTGTCATTGCTGGATTTTTTTTTAAATAATATGACATGATGCCATGTTATCAATGATATGGCAATACATCCCCCTCACTGTATGCACCAATCCTAACCGATGAATAAATTTGGATAGACTGGATGAGTGAKTGTGGGTGCATGAGTGTGCAAGAACGTGTCCTACACGCATACATGTATGTAGGAAAGACAGGGACAAATGCACAGGAGATAAATTGCACTGCAGATTAATTTAGCCTATTATCCTTCCCATACTCTCTCTCTTGGTTTTAGCATTTAACGTGGGTTAATACTCGGTACGGCACCGTGAAAAGTAAAGCTGAAGGGCACTTTACTGATGTGAATGAGTGATCGATTGCTTTAGCTCTCCTTGAGAAACTACGCTGAAACCATCATTAATAAAAGAGCCAGCGCTTTATTGGAGTATGAAAAGTTTTGGTGAACAGAGGGGTAGATCTTTTGAGGCTTTATTCTGATTTTAAAAGTTGCTTTTGCTGTTTCATGTGTTTTCTTGCCACAAAATTTTTCGGTGGCAAGAACATCCAGAGCAAACATATGCAAAAAGGGAATAAATCACACAAACTTCCGAGACGTAGGCATTTTCACCCCAGAAAACACATGTTTTATTTAGGAAAAAAGCCAACTTTGCTTAAAACCAGGCAATTTTAATTGAAAAATGAATCCATTTCACTCAAATGACTGCAAGATTTTTTGTTATTTTGTGAAGTGAGCAAGAAATCAAAGGTAAACAAACAGCTCAAGACACCTTTCAGCTTGCTGTTATTACTTGTGTATTTCTAGTTAGAGGTATTAAAGCACAAGCGTTCCTATGTGTATACTTAAATTAAGCGATATGCCTAAACTCAGTTCCTCGATCAGGATTTAAGTGAGCAAGAAAAGGCATTAGCAGTGATTGTACCACTGAAATTGTCGATGTGTAGCAAACAGGCTGTCTTATAAACCTATGAAAAATGTCCACCCTTTGACTAGCAAGAAATCTAAAAAGAAAGGCAATGACCAACCAATTCTTTTGCCTAAAGTGCAAAAACAGGTGGTTTATGATCTCCAAGAAACTCAGCTCTAAGAATCAACAGACAAACACCCAAGAAGCATTGCAGCGGTGCACAAACACGAAGGCTTCATGTTCAACCACGGCAAGAATCAAGTGCTGTGGGTTTCAGAAGGAAGCAGGTCAGCAAAGGAAAGACATCTGAAGTTACACTGACCCCCCCACCCAGTCCCAGATGACAAATGAAAAAATGTCACCATAAAGCTCATAGACCAGCTTGGAGGAAGGTTTGATACATGCTGATTTCCTTAACTGGTAATGTGAAGACACTATTTCAAAAGAACAGCACCGAAAGCCAGTGAGACATCAGGTTTGTTAGAAATCCACCTTTTAGGCACTGAAGAAAGCCTTCATAAACCTTCATATTGAAGTTAATAAATGTTGCACTGTAAATAACAATTAGTTAAGCTGTCTGGACAATGAAAATGGACTGGAATTTACAACAGATGTTGAAGACGGATGCATAATCCACTAACAGTGAAGTATCACGCAAAGCATTTAGCAAACTCCTGATCTATTTAATTTACTTCAGTACCATCACTGGCAAAGGCAGTGGCATAGCTTTTGGCTTCCAAGACAGATGTGTACGGATCCCACAGCCCGTGTTTCTCTTGACATCTCTTTCTTTTCTACCTGGAAACTCCATTCAGATGAGACATGACGATTTTGGGTTTAGTCACCTGGGATTTCAGTACATCTTCCCAGACAAGCCTACTTCAAACACGGCTGATCTTTAGAGTCCATGTGCAGTAAGACCATGTCCTTCTAAATAGATAAGCATCTTCTGGACTTCTCATGTATCATGCAGTACACACATACACCTTTCTGTCCACAGAAAACATGATCTTAATATGGTTCTTTTATGTGCTCAAACATGTTCTTGTTCCCAAACCAGAACTTATAACACCTGCCCCGCTGCCCCACATCTCACCTCCCTGGTCTCAACCATCACTCCTATGTGTCCTACAGAGAAGAAACTAAATTTTCTGTCCCTACCATTTCCACACACCCAAGAATACCCACTTCACCAAAATCAAACACCATCCCCATGTTCTCTAATTCCTAAAACAAAAAAACAACTTCACACTGTGCTGGTTTTGGCTGGGGTAGAGTTAATTTTCTTCATAGTAGCTAGTATGGGGCTAGGTTTTGGATTTGTGCTGAAAACAGGGTTGATAATACAGGGATGTTTTCATTCTTGCTGAGCAGGGCTTACACAGAGTCATGGCCTTTTCTGCTTCTCACCCCACCCCACCAGCGAGCAGGCTGGGGGTGCACAAGAAGYTGGGAGGGGACACAGCYGGGACAGCTGACCCCAACTGRCCAAAGGGATATTCCATACCATATGACGTCATGCTCAGCATATAAAGCTGGGGGAAGAAGAAGGAAGGGGGGGACGTTGGGAGTGATGGTGTTTGTCTTCCTTGGGAAGTAGTGAATGAATTCCTTGTTTTGCTTTGCTTGGGTGCGTGGCTTTTGCTTTACCTATTAAACTGTCTTTATGTCAACCCGCGAGTTTTCTCACTTTTACCGTTCTGATTCTCCCCCCCTTCCCACCAGGGGGGAGTGAGCGAGCGGCTGGGTGGGGCTTAGTTGCTGGCTGGGGTTGAACCACGACAACACCAACAGTTTACTACTATACTTCTACTACATATCCATCTCTCTAAACTCCTATGCCTTATCACAAATCCATGTATTCCCAAAACATAACCCCAACCCCATCCCCTGAGCTAGGACATGATCTCCTGCCCCATTACATCTCCATGCACTTGTAAAGCATGGCCACACACCCTTCACCTGCACAACTCCAGCAACCGAGACCAAGATATCAGGACTTCTCACTCTGGTCCTCTGATCACATCTCCTCTGATATGGGATGCCCAAACCACCTCTTCACCCACCTAAAATTCATCCCACTTTCACACCCACTCCCATGCCCTGAGCCAGAAGTGTAGCTCTCAGCCTCCCTGGTGCAATGATGCTGGGATCAGAATGGGAAGCTGCAAACAACGTTACCTTCACAGCTCCTTTCCAAGGCAGTCACTCCCACAGCTCCTGTGTATGACATCTGGCTGCTTCATGTACCATTGGTTGGGAACCTCTGCTCTAATGGCATTTTTGCTGATACTGGGTATATTTTACCTTTGTGACCAACTCCATCAACTTGCAAGAGCAAGTGGCCTTAAGTGCTGCACAACTCGGTCTTGTCTTCTCTCTCTCCTCCCGTTCCTGTCCTAGAAGGGATTTGGGAGCGCAGTGGTAAGCAGATAGGGAAGCCAGCTGGAGGAAAGAGCCGTTTTAAAGTACAAAAAGTGAAGCGTAAAAGTTGAAGTTGGTAACAGTGCTGGTGCTTTCCGAACACATTCCCTTGAGACACATATGCCAAGATCTATTTTTTTCTGATTTTTTTAAAGCAAGAGAGAGGAGAAAAAAAAAAAAAAAGTGAAAATAATATATGGCAGAAAACAGCTTTAAAATATGCTTGCTTGAGAGAAGGAYTTTTTGTTGTAGCTTTATTTGTTTTCATATTGCACTTTGTTCTCAAAAAGCATGGAGATGACTAAAAGGAATTGTGCTGGGAAGAGAAATGGATCTCAGCAGCCTACTTACCACCTATTGCTCTATCCCATATACTTCATATGCCTCTTTAAATCTGACATCTCTGCAACTTTCTGAACATAAGGGCAAGCTGTGAAGTGCAAGGGAAATTAATATATTTATCCTGCACAGAATACAATACACTCAAAATATAGAGTTCTTGATCTCTAAATACTTTTCTTCCTATCATCTCCTTCATTGACCTTTGCATTCAACTTATGTTTCACTCTGCCTTGCGTTGCCTTTCTAGCAACACTTTAATTTAGCGGGCAGAAAGATGTCTCTGTCTCTTTTTAGGAATGATTAAGTTTCCAAAAAAGAGACAAAATCTTAAAAGAAATGCTACTGGTGAGGTTTCTCTGCTCATCAGCCCCACATTTCATCAATTTAAAGATCCTTCAGACTCTCAGGTGACAATAATGCGTAATTCCCAATGTACCACAAGTCGCTCCTCCCCACCACCCTCCAGCTGACATCAGATCATAAAGCAGCCTAGCAGTTACATTACAAAAACACAAAGCACTTTATTGGCCAATAAAACACCCGCAAGAGCAGCCATGTGAATGAAGACCCCATTTTGTGGGGCAATAAATTTTGCACTCGCACCCAAAAGGCATTGCTATTACAGGAATTGTGCAAATCACCATCCATGGTCCATGACAAAGTGTCTTAGGCTGTGGCCAGAAGGACGAGTACTTCCAGAGGGAGAGCAACGATTAAAATGCACTGCYGGTGGTCCAAAAAATTAAACTTCAAAGAAATACTTCCCTAATAAGAATGGGGCACAAATATATAATAGAAGGATAAACAAACAAAATAAAAGATCTGAGGAAGTTCATTATAAATCAACAGGCTCTGAGGTTTGTTTCAGGTAAGGCAAGACTATCTTTTTCTGCTGGCAGAAGGCAATGGACCAAGTATATAATGAACTCAGATATAGCAACTCTCTGTTTACAGTGAGGGACAATGGAAATATCCAATTGTTCCAATCCATTCAAATGTGAAAACTGTAAGTCCCCTTATCAGAAACCTCTGCTGCTGATAGCAAATTTGTTCTCTAGGGGGAAAATGGATTCAGCTTAAGAACTGCTGTTAGGAGTCCAATGCAGGCACTTGAAAGAAGAAAATTACCTGATGAAAGATCAATAATATTTCTCCTCTCCCTGAACTGAGGCTTATGTGCAGAATAAAATATTCCAGGGACTGATTCTCTGTCACTTTGTTTCAACACAAGCCATTGTAAATGTAACTAAGCTAGGAAATTATATATTTATGATCATGTTGTGAGAATCACATTGCATTTGTGCAGGTAGGGACACAAAAAGAAAAGAAAACAGAGAAAGTCACGCTCAGTGCACCGTAAAAACAGATAAATCAGCCCAAGCATGTTTCCTTGCAGTCTTAGTGCTTAAAAACAGACTTTCATACAAAATGGTAAGTATGCTAGATTTATGCAATAGCTGCATAGGTTGTGTGCATGGATCCAGCTGACAAGTTACTGAAATGAATACAGCAGCAATATCCATTAAAGGCCCAATGCACCACAGGAGAGGTGTAACTGAAGCATGTGACTGACCTTTCCTTTTAAAATAAAAGGATTTTACATCAAAACAGGGTCAGACTGAAATGCAAGAAGCTAAGGGGAGAGATCCTAAATATATTTTTTTCCCTTTCTTTCCCAAATGGACAGAAGAGTTTGTTCAGATGAAAACTGACTTTTGGAGTACAATGAAAATCTGGAGAACTTCAGGGACATGAGATCTTGGGTAAATGATGATGGCTTGGCTCATAAGAAGCAGAAAGAGATTTTTCCATCCTACTTGTTTGCCAGCTAACTCAAATCTATCAGATGGTGTGCGCTGTGGTAGCAGCAGGAGGTACATGCCAACTCCAAACTCCTGGGCTGCTTTTGAGCAATCTGAATTAATAATCCCATAGTTGTCTAAATAAAACAGTTAAAATTAAAAGGTGAGGATAATCCATTAGATTAGGAAGCAGACTCTCTCATGCTGAAAAGAAACATGTCTCCTGTCCTTGTACCTTTGATCCTGGACTGGCTATCAGATGGTACTGCCACATTCATTAAGTCCCTTGGCTTTTTGGGGACTGAGCACCTCTGATATACTGGATTCTAGGTCATTTTGATGTTATCCCAAATAGGACTCATTACCATTCAGTGTTAATTCTTTCACTAACATCAAATCAGCCAGCTATCCCAAACCAGTTCTTGGGTCTATCTTCGGGACTCTGTCCAATTGTACAAGACACAAATGCTAGATGAGATCCAGATTCATAATTAATGTATGTGACATCCAAGCCAGCCATCTAATCACCTATCACCCAGGACTACGTCACCCTGTAGGTACCAAAATACAGAGTGTGGCTCTCTATTTACTTAAAGGCCTGTAGGAACTTACTGTCTGTTCCTTCCACAGGTTTAGAAATACCTGCTCAATGGAGACAGGCAGATCTCCTGCTCTTAAAGCTCTCTTGCTATCCACACTGACAGGTTCCTGCACAGAGAACCGCCAAAAACAGTTCTGCTGCTGCCAACCCACAAGTTGTACCATGTCTTCTGGCTGGAGCATTCACTTGGATCTCTTCCCCCTAACCCAAAGTTGTTGAGAAGATGTGAAGATAAACCAGCTGAAGGCATGAAGTCAGCATGGGTAAGTTATAAGACATTAATGAACCTCACCGTTTTCCTTAACTGGGGTCTATGTCACAGAACGAGGCCCCCAGAAGCCTAATCAGAGTTGGTCTTGCTCTTGAGCAGGGGCTTGGACCAGATGACATCCAACCAACACTATCTTGCGACTTGATGAGCTCTGGTCAGTTCACTTCATTGATGCTTTTCCCAAAAGTTATCATCCTTTTCCCAACCGCTTCAGTCCAAGGGGAACTTCCAGCCTTTGAGGGCTGTCTCTGGTCAGTCAACAGAGTTTATCAAGATGTTTGGAAAGCCCTGAAGCAATCATGCAATTTAAAAAAAAAAAAAAAAAAAAATCACTTCTTCCTGATTATCTACTTTCCCATATTAATGACAAAAAAGAAAAATAAACTAAGTCACTGTTACGTGGAACAGCTAAGAGAACTGGTGATTTTTTTAGCTGTGTTGTGGTTTAACCCAGCAGGCAGCCAAACACCACACAGCTGCTCACTCAGTGGGATGGGGGAGAGAATTGAAAAAAAAGTAAAATTCACAGATTGACATAAAGACAGTTTAATAGAACAGAAAAGGAAGGGGGGGGGGGATTATTATGATAGAATACACAAAATAAGTGATGCACAGTGTAATTACTCACCACCCATCAACCAATGCCCAGCCAGTCCCCGAGCAGCGATCGCCCCTCCCTGGCCAATTCCCCCCAGCTTATATACTGAGCATGACATCACATGGTATGGAATACCCCATTGGCCAGTTGGGTTAGCTGCCCTGGCTATGCTCCCTCCCAGCTTCTTGTGCACCTGGCAGAGCATGGGAAGCTGAAAAGTCCTTGACTAGTGTAAACATTACTTAGCAACAACTAAAACATCAGTGTGTTATCAACGTTATTCTCATACTAAATCCAACACACAGCACTATACCAGCTACTAGGAAGAAAATTAACTCTATCCCAGCCAAAACCAGGACATAGTTGCACTTGCCAAACAGAAATATTCTGCCCATACATTTCATCCCATAGCCTAATATTAGCTGGATATTTTGTGGTTGTAGGCTCCTCTAAGCAACTGCATCAGACCATGGGCTTATGCTTTGTTAGATCAAATGCATTGCCAGACCTGAGTCTTTATGCCCACCTTACAGTCCTGCACTAAAGGTAGCCCATGGTGGTCCTGAACACAGCTGCAGCCATTCACAACCCAGCACATTACCGTGACTTCGCTGTCACAGGCAATCTCAATTTCAGTTCAGCAAGATTTTGGCAAATTTTACACCTTTGGTGAGATATAATTCTCTGCCGTAGAGGTGCCTCATAATCTGTGCTCCTACTTGTCACCCAGATGGGTCCTTATCACCTGCTTCTCATCCATCTGCAGACACGGTGCAACATGATGCCGTATCTCCTCTTCCTCTTCTCTCCAGCAACGAGGACATTTTTTCTTTGGTGGCTGTTGAAGACAGCACTTAGCCAACAGCTCGAAGGAGCCTCATGCAACCAGTGTCATCTCACTCACAGTATGATGGTTAGATGTGCCTCTCTGACACATCATCTCCTCTGTCACACTGGCAGGAGCTCATTTTTAGTTCTAAAACACATTCCCTAACAAACAGACTTAAAGAAAGGGACTCTTTTACTATCTCTTACAGAAGATAAAAAATTCCTATCAGTGAGGGATCTTATCTGCCCTAAAGACTTCCATAAAAGGAACTTGCTGAATCAGATGTGTCCATTTGATTACTCCATATCAATCTCTTACATTAATGTATTAAATTAATGTCACTTTGGAAGTATGCTTTATTTTTATTATTTTGGAGGTTGAACGATGTCAGAGATAACTACAAAGAAAGGTCTTTGGGACTGTATCCCTGAGAACAGAAAATAAAGCCAGCAATCCACAGCAGCAGCTTTTGAGCAATGATACAAAATCAACTTGTCAAATGTCTGGATGTGTAGCAGGGAACCTGATGGGGAAGGAGATTGCAACCTCAACCTCTCAACCAGTCATTATGTCATTTTAGGGATTTTTTTCTTAATGGAGACAAAAATATTGCAGAAATATTCCTTTTCCCTTCTGCCTCCCCTCCCCGGAAAGCCGCCTTTTTAACACTCTCAGTGTTGGCGTGGTAGCTCTCCAAATGCGAAGTGGTTGAAAAACAGCAAGCGAAATTACTTGAAAAGAAAAAGATCAGTTAATCTACCAGTCAAATCACCTACTCCCTCTCCCATGGACCAAAATAGAATCAATCTTTAAAACAGACAGTCCTGTAATTTATCAACTCCCCTTTTAATATCAAAGACAGCATGTCTTCAATTCCCCTTGGCTCATGATTCCAGCTCCATTACCTGGCACGGCAGACTGAGACTTGCCCAAAATTTCATCTGTTCAGCTACACCTACTATTCCTCACCATTAGGCTTTAGTCCAAGCTGTAAGAGTTGCTACCTCTATGTAGTTGGGAATTAGCCATCAAGAAACAGTCACACAGTGCTAAGGGAAGTCCATAATTTTATTACTAAATCAGACTGAAATATCACGTTATGTTTCCTGTGTCCCATTGAGAGTCCTGATAGTTATTAAAGTCAAAACAACTCCTTTACTATTCCCCAACCAGACTGGTACTGTCCAGGACAGTAAATTAGAGATTATAAAAAGTTTACCAGAGTTTAGACAACGATCTCTGTTAAGGAGAACCCAACAGCTCAGTAACAGCTGTCGTGGACTCTTGAGAAAATCTGTTTGCAGATGGGATGGTTAGGGGAAATTCAAGGTATTTCAGTTCATTGTTAAAAACGCAGAGCATCTTAGTGTCCCTCTGAAACCACACAGATGTTAAGTAATAATAATAAAAAAGTAATAAAACTGTGGGGTCAGGAGAAAGCACTGACCATAACAAAACCTCTTTCATAGATGTTGGCTTTTTCCATGTTCCCTATTCAGCAAACTCAATTTCTTGTGTTAAAGAAAATAACTATTCCTTACCTGCAGGACAAGATGAAATTTAACACTATGATTGTACTAGCTGATATAAATATTCCTTCAGATGTTGACTGGAGGAACAAAAATATTTTTAAAAAGCATGAGGAAATAACCTTAAAAAGGAGATGTTTTCRTACCCTGCATTTCTGCTGTTCTCTTCTTTATACAAAGATCAAAAAACTCCAGTCACCAAAACCTGCTACCTTCCAGCCGCACATCCAACTGTTTTGCATCAGACGCCCCTTTCTACACTCTTTTTTTGTTTTCTATTTCATAATTGACTCCAAGGACAAACTTTCCTCCACACTRATAACACTGGCCAGGTGCACGCTGCTCCCACACAGAGCAGGGCACCTGTTTTTCCTTTTAAAATATTAGTTTAAAAAATGCAATTAATGAACCAACTTACTTCTGTATTATCATTTTGGCTTCTTCTCTGCCTCAGTTCCCCATTCCCTTGTACACAGAACTAATTTCTGCTTCTTTTCTCTTACTTTGCGTACCTTGCCTATTGGGACCGGACATTCTTGGGAGCATCACCCAGTACAGCAAAATGATGCTCTCATTTGGGCTCTCGCTTGCAGTACAAATACCAGCAAACAATATCGAAATCTCATTTCAGGACCAAGATGTAATTGGGTCTGAACTTACCTCCGGTCTTACACTGACGTAATTCCATTAGCTTTAATGGAATTACTCTCGATTTACACTGGTGTCTTGAACTGAGCTTTTGCTTTTCAGGATTTATATATTTTGTTTTCCTACCATTAAACCAAGAAGCTAGCCAAAGCCAAAGWCATTTCAAAGTCATTTTTTTTCCCCAATAAATTCAAGCATTATTTTAGTTTATCTGTGTGACCTCCACTTGCTCTTATACATCAGCCGTCTAATTATTCATGGTTCCTGCAGGACGCTGCATTCCATTATCTTCTATTTATAATACAAGATGTCTGAGAACAAAAGGGAACAAGGTTCTCCCGTATATGCCTTTCTGGCCTTTTTACAATTTTTCTTACTCGTTTCCAGGTGCTTTCTGCATATAGCCTCTCCTTTAACCTCCTGAAATTTGTGTTCTTTTAATTATAGCTTCCCACGACCCACCTTGTGGCTATTAAAAGGAAGATTCAAAGAGGCACCACAGAAAATTTGTGGCTTAGCAGAAACATAAAGACCCTTTTTACATCATTCAGTTTAGTTCGGTCCAGGTGGGAAACCATAACTGGTGATCTGGTGGGTGATCAGAAAGCAAGAGGTGGGAGATGGGCTTCCAGTTCAGTCCACTAGTGCGAACCATTATCTAACCCACACTCTGTAAATGATACTAAATTATTTACTTCTTGGCAATATAGTGGTGGATTAATTTTGTAAATTAAAAAGAAAGGGGAGGGATAAAATAAAGGACTGAACATGCTTGGATACAGTCACCATACGGGAATAATCCAATCAAATACAGGCAACTATATGTCATGGAAGTGTCTATTTCTCTTGGTTAACTAAAGAGCATTTATGTGTGACCAACTTGGTGAAAACACCTCTGCTGAATCGTGCGAATCCCTCCCTGAGCGAGGGGTGACCTGCTCACCTCCAGCATCTGCCCATCTTTGCAGGGTTGGAGCATTCCCTTCTGTTCTGCGAACATCTCCTCGGAAAAAGCAGTTCAAAAGCCTTTCAGATACCTGCTCAACCTCTCTTTCATTTCACAAGTGGAATCAAATTTAGCATACCAAAGCCTCAGTGGCTAGTTTTGCTGGTTAAGCACACTCAAGACTAGTTTTTAATTGCATCTTTTTTTGTAATTTTTCTGGTGTCAAGTTCTTATCATCTCTTCTTATCACTCTTCTTCCTGCTAGATTTAAGAGCTCTTTAGATGCCACTACTTTTCCCCCTTGAAGGTGCTTGTACTCTGTAATCAAGTTACTTCTCAGCCTCATTTCTGATAAACAAAACAGACTGTGCTACAAGGCTCACTGAGAAACACCTTTTTTTCCCTAGATCTCAATTATTTCTTGTGTTCCCTTTGGATCCTTTTTTATAGTTTCGCCACAATCCTTTAACATCGTGAACACTGAAAATATTCCATTCTGTCCTGTTGCACAATTCCTTAGTTATACAGAGTGACAAAAAAATCATCTTCCTGCTCCAAACTCACTATTTAAATGTTCATACACCTGTAAATGCCATCCCTGGGAATGCCAATTCCTTGACCCACTTTAGGTCACTGCTTTGCAACACATATCCCTGTTTTATAAGCACGGTTCATATTGCTTTCTCTTAGCAATAACTCTGTGTTTGGCTATACGGAAACATGCTACTAGAAAGAGCTCAGCCTCACACCACGTACAGCTCCTCCAGCCTCCTCAGTAGCTTCACTGATCTTTGTGCCAGCTCTGAATTTTAGTAGAAATATTTTTACAGGCACTTAGTGCTGACTAGGGAAATCACTTATTAGGATCAGGCCTGATAGCAAACACAGAGAAAACCCATTAGAAATGCTCAGTTTTGATTCCTGTTAACTTTGCAGAGAGCTGTTACAGTCCTTATCCTGCCTTTCAAACTCAATAGACCGTGGAGAAAAACTCCTCTTGGGTGTATGTGTCAGTGTGTGTACTGGGAGAGAAGAGGCAGAGAGATTTGGGAAATACAGATGATGTTTTTAGGTGACATGGGAGCATTTAGGTCTTCATCAGAGCGAGACCTGGGCATTTATCATTCTCCCTTGAGTCCCCTCTTCCATGAAAAGGGAATCAGGTTGTATAAGCCAGAGGAGACACAGTATACGCCGGCCAGATCCCAACCTGGACAACTAGGCAATGTATGGCAGCAATGACTCCTGTGTGGTCTATATATAACCAGCTGGACCCTTCAGAAGACCCTCACCCAGCKTCACAGTGCTCTCCACCAATGAAGTTCATCTGGGCTTCCCAGCGGGATTTAAGGAGGGAAAGGTGTGATGTTAGGAGAGGAAGAGGATGCTCTTTTGCTGGCAGGCTTCAGCACACACGAGCAGTCACGTACCTGTCAGTACTGAAAGAAATAGCCAGTGCAAACCTTTCCTAGTTGCTCTCTGAAAGAGTCACCCCTCAATTCATTTGGATTTTTAAAAAAAACCCAACACTTTCCTAACTTTCAGCCCTGAACAATATAATTACTTACAAATTACTTACTTACAATTACACTTACAAACAAGTACCATGAAATTCAGTTAAGAGATAATTCTCCCTGAATGTGAGAGGAAATCACCGGGATGCTACGCTTGTTGTACAAGCCATACCGCACTGCTGATGCATTTCACATGGAGCTTGCACCACGAGGGCCAAATGCCCTCACAGCCCCTAAATGGCTCTTCCCGGGTGTGTGAGTGGCTCAACATCTTCCACGAGTGCTCAGCTTCACAGAAATCATCTTCTGCCTCCAACGGTGTCAGGGACTTGACACCTCGGTAGCACATCTTTACCTGCRGCAGGCAGAGAGGAACATATGGCACTTTGTCCCCTCCACACACGAGTATCATTCCTGGTACTAATGAGATAAGTGGAAGTGTCTGCTGTTGGCAGCAACAGGACATGAGAAAACAACACATCTCGTTGTGCGCAAGACACTGTTAAAAAGCGCTATTATTATGGACCACCAGCCCAACCCACAGATACAGCTTAATTAAAGGAATTTAAGAGTCTTAATTAACATCACTCAAAACCTTGGGTATTAAAATCCATTCGCAGAACAACAAGGGGTGAAAGCTCTTTATTTATTCTGTGGTTTTGCTAAATGTTTCCGAGCTCAGCTTCCTATTAGCTGAGAGCATCGATCCTTGCCAACTTTGCTATGCTTCTTCACCAACCTCAGCCTAAACTGGAGTGACCTGCCAAAAAAAAAAAAACCCTTCAATGTGTGTGTTTCCCTGGATTTTGCAGGGACAGGGAGAGGTTTTCCTCATTCTGCCTACTGAAAAGAAATTGTTTTAAGAGCTGGTATGCTGCTGATGCAATCCTGTTTTTTTTAGAAAGAGCATGCACAAAGACCTGTTCCTCAAGTGCAATAAAATGAGGAAAAAAAAAAACAAAACAACACTAAACCAGCCATCAGTTTCTTTTCAAGCTGCCTCTCTGGCAAGCTCTGTGGCTCAAAGCCTCCTGTCCGTCTGAGTGCTTCCATGGCCACCCCTCCAGTTGCTTTTCTTTTGCATTCTGCGGGGTGAGAGCTTTTATCATCTGCATAATGGAGCTTAACCGTTCCTTCTGGTTAGCCTGAAGAAAAGGCAGCCTGCATACCCGTCAGCTTTGGGAAAGGGAGTTTATCGCTGAGCAGCTACAGTTACAGGAGCCAGCCAGCAGATTTCTAAATACTTTAGAAAATAAAGAGTATTACCCCTGAAACCTTTGCTGGCTCTTTGTTGCTGCAATTACTGACTGCAGAAATAAAGGTGCTGCTAACGCTGGGGTAAATTGTGATTCCACTTCTCATTGACTTCACATTTCTGCGTTGTCTTTTCTTTTTTTTTTAATGTTCCCCCTTATGCAAGACCTTGAGTATTTATTTTGACAGCTTACGTTATTCAGCAAGCAATTAAACTTTCAAATGTATTGTGTTCTCATAGCTTAAAATAGCTTTGGCAACATCAGTAGCGTTTCTCAATCCCCCACAGAATGAAGATAAAGAACATCTCGGTTGGATTTTTTTTGCAGGTTGCTTTTTTTAAGCAAATACAGTATTTTAGAGAGTCTTCATGTTTTGACGTCCTTACACAAACCAAGCAAATACTACCCATAAAATTTCCCAAGAAGTTAAAATGGCAGCAGGTAAACAGAATATGATATAGGATAATGGAAGGAAACAGGAGGAGCCCGATGAACAAACTAGACTGACCGACTCCACAAGTTCATCTTCTTCATGGCCCTACCTGTCCCCTGCACACTCCTATGGAAGGTCACCGGTGGTGGGAGAGAGAAAAGTATCTCCAGGATTCAGTTAAAAGACAGAACTAATCTAATTGTGTTCATGCCAAAAAGCCACATGGTGAACTGCAACAAGGGCAAAACCATTTTCCTCTGCCAGCTTTGACCCCAGCATGGGACAAAGGAGACAGAGGGCAGTGATGGCTCCAGCTGCCACAGCTGGTTGGAAGTGAATGCAGAACAGAGCCCTCAACATCTTCTGAGTTGTCCCCAATCAACCCCATGAAACCTCTGTTTGAAGAAGTCCTTTCAAGAACACAAGGAAATATAAGCTACCAAAACCAAAAGCTTGCAGTTCCTCCATGTTTCCAACTGCAACTCCAGCACTGTTTTCCTTCTTTCTGCAAAACGAGCTCTTGTGTCATCTACTCGTCCATTTATGCTGGCAATCACCACCCACGTAAGTGCCACCTCTGCTCGCTGCTGGGACCGCGTGTGCAGACGCACATTAGTGCTAATGTTACTGACCTGCTAATCCGCAGAGAGCACCTTTAGCCTGCAATTTGCTGTTCAATTCGAGGACAATGTTAAGGTTACTAATTTTCTTCTCCCATCACATGATGCTTAAGGAGAGCTAGGACAGCTTTTAGACATTCCTGCTAGCTTTTAAATGAGATAGAAAGCATCAGGACAAGTCCTATACCAGAAGCTTTGGGTTTGTTTTCTGCTCCACAGTGTTGGCAGGAGAGGAGAGGAGAAGGGGAGGGGGAAGGAGAAGGGAAGGGAAGGAGGAGGAGAGGGAAGGGAAGGGAAGGG
>JAYKAV010002825.1:593778-682825 GCA_035582835.1 Phoebastria nigripes
GGGAAGGGAAGGGAAGGGGAAGGGAAGGGAAGGGAAGGGAAGGGAAGGGAAGGGAAGGGAAGGGAAGGGAAGGGGAAGGGAAGGAGCAGTGGAAAGTGCTGCATGAGATTCACACGATGACGTCCTACAGTTACTATTATTTCTTCTACTGTTTAATATCCTGGTGACATTAGAGTGAGGGACTCATACCTGGGAGTGCACTGTAACTGGTTATTATACCTGTCACCGCTCCCTGTAAACACACCTTAGCTGTCTCTGCTCAATAGAGCAAGGATTAGCTGTTATTTTTTCCCTCTGCCATTCAACATGAGACAATCTCCTTTCCTCCCTCAGGTAATCTATGCCCCTCAGTAATTTATCGTCCTACTCCTCCTCTTGGCTTCAACCACCCAGTCCCAGAGAAGAGAGGCACGCAGGACTTCAGTTGACAGCCTTAAAATCTAAAACTTGCCTTAGATTTTCCACCCTATAAGTTACATTTCATATGAAGGATGTATGTGCTGAGCACTTTGCAAGCAGAGGTTTCCCAAAGGGATCTTCTGCAGCCCCAACAGCTCTACATAGAGTCCCACCCAGGAAACACAACAGCCCCAACCACTTGCAGAAAAAGGAGGTTTTTCTCCTAGAATACCCTGGACAATCTCCCTCCTTTCCTAAGGTAACAAGTAGTAATTTGCTGTAGTTGTGATGGTCTGAGAACATATGTAAGACAACATTTTTAGGCAGAGGTAATATTTTTTATCAAAACGAGTGGTAGAGCTGGAAGAAGTTTTAGGCCTACAAGACAGTTCTTGTACATCTGCAGAAAGCCTATCTATTTTTCCAACTCTAACAATTGATCTAATAAAAGATGCTAACTCTACCTACAAGTCCAATGAAAGCAACATGAGCTCTTCAATACCCAGAGCTAGAGCAGGTCCCGCTGAACAGCACAGTACTGAAATACCTGCCTTTACAAGGCAAAGCCTAAGCTTGGTCTGCTACCACAGTCCTCCTCCTCCTCATTTTATACCCCCACACGCTCAGCACAAAGTACTACTTTTCTGACATGCTTTGCAAATCCAGCATTAAGGCTGTTAACGCACACAGCATCGCAACTATTCTTTTCCCTTCCGTTAATATAAGAAAATGAACGTAAAAAGAAAAGCCACTTCTAATTTGAGGCTGTGCAGAGGAAGCTCGTTTGCAAAACTGGCAGGTCCCCCTCACTGCCTTCTCCCCGTTCAATCTGCGCAGGAGGTGGCAAGGCGAGGAGCGTGGATGTCAACACAACTAAGCCGTGCATGAAGGGGAGGAAGGGGCACGGCATGGTGAGGACCTCAAATTTGGTCTCTGAAAGGCAGCCAAGGTCACAAAACCCTGGTGTTTCGGATGAGCCACAAAATTTATATCCACCCATGCCAGCATGTCACAACCTTCGGGGAAGTGGAAGATGGTGAGAGACATTGGATGAGGGAGCATGGAAATGTCTAGTTGCTCAGGCAGGCATGGTTGCGTGCTTTAGCCCTGTTGATTTTTCTTTACTGTATTCACCACTCTGAACACATTAAATCCTCAGCACCGCCCCTCAAAGCAAACAAGCTTTACTCCATGAAGAGCTGCATTCAGCCTACAGGGCTTGTTTCAGGTGCAACTCAACATTCACATGGCTGGAGCTGGCTTTTATCAATCTGTGATTTCAGTAAGAGACATTTCTTCATGGAAGAAGCCACAGTGACTAATTGGGTCGCAGAAGTGTCCTTCTTCCCCCCTTTTCAGAGATCAACGCCATCCTATTTGTCTTTTGTGAATACACACCAGGGCTCTCAGTCCGGCATTGCATTAGCTCACACTTTGCTTTCAAGTAGCCCCTGGAGAGGAAAAGCCTTCTCCTCCCATATCCCTTAAAGACTGGATTATGGAGGTCAGTCGTCACAAACCCGTTTGCATCCCAAAGTGATTGATCACCACCCGGGCTCTCCTCAGACGAGTAATGAGCCACAAGCATTAGTCTAATGTATGTGACAGAGAAAGTCTAATTAACAAATTATATTTTTATATGAAATTTAAGATTCAGTGTGTGCAGATGATTATACGGAGTTTGAATACCACCCTGCCAGGCAGAGAAAGACAAAATGTCTTAACTCCCATTAGTTTAATAACTTCCTAATAGTTTAGTTCAGTGCCAGGGCAATCAAAAGTCCCAGGGGCGGACACTGAAAGATCCTTTGGAGTAAATCAAGAAATACAGGAGGAATTGGAAGAAGCATTAAAAAATAAAGGAAACTCCAGAAGACTCCCAGAAGGAAAAAAAACCAAACAAAACAAAAACCTCTCCAAACAAGCATCAGCTGGTGGTGACAGCAGAGAGGCCAAGGACAGCCTCTTCTTTTTCTTCTTGGGGGAGCTGTTTGGGAGAAGCAGAGGAGTCAGATGCTGAATTACAACAGGGATGAATGAGAAGCTGTGTGAGAGAGAGAGAAGCAGTCTATTGCCCAAACCCCAAACACCCCCATCAATCATCTCCATCATCTTGTGTCTACTTGCCACTTCTGAAAGCAAAGGCAAAACCCAGTGGGGGAAGGTGGGACAAAACACACAAAAGCACAAAGCTGAATCCACAACAAAAGGGTGGGGAAAAAAACAGATTACATTTTTATTAATGTGAGTTGCACATGACAACCTTTCCAAGTATGCTTTAATTACTCCACCTTCAAGCAGTTTGCACCCAAGGCTCACCATATGCATCATTAAAACTTTATAAAATTCCTCTAAATGTCACCCTTGTCCCCATCTATGCATAAATAAAAATGGCCAAACCATTTTAAAAACCATCCTATCCACATCATCTAGGTAAATCTGGAGCAAAATTTGTCATTGAAACCAACGCAACCTGTGTACCTCATCAGGGTGCTTCAACAACCTTCCCAATCCTCATTCACACATTGTGAGAATTTTAACAAGGGTTAGACAGCACAGTGATGAGGCATACAAACTTATTCAGGAGGATTGGATAGATTTGCAAAGATTAAAGTTAAAAGTGTCAAATAATTTCTAATCACCCACAAAATTCTGGCTGCAACTTGACTTGCATACCTCAGACATGACTGATCAGTATAACCCGTTGGTCAAGAAAATCTTTTATTAAGGTGGCCTCATCAAATTCCACGTGACAGAGCTTCTCTGCAACATAGTTGTCCATGTGTATGGGCAACAGAGATGAGACCTCATAGGAAAATACCAGTATTTGATACTTTCTCTTAGAATCATGGAATAATTTAGGTTGGATGGGACCACTGGTGGTCATTTGGTGAAACTCTCAGCTTGATGTAAGGTCAGCTTCAAAGACACACAAGGTTCTTCAGGGCTTTGCAACCATCCCTATGCATCATTCACAAGAGAAGATGGGGCTGGCTGCTAAACTACAAGCAGCTATCGAATATCCTGGTGCAATGCATTTGTGAAAACCTGGCTCCCACGCAGGAAAATCAGCACAGAGCATCCATCTCCTGCCCTCTCGTCTCCCTCCCCACTTCCTTCCCCCGTCTGCCTTCACACCACCTTCTAGTCACATAGTTTAAATGACCTAAATATAAACAGAACACAGATAAGTCAAGTTCAGGCTAGGCTTTGTAACCACAAGTATACACCGAGGTTTATATCTCATCTTTCCTTCATCACTGTACCAGACTGAGACCATACCTAGATCCAGCTGATATAGTGAAAAGAGGAGAACAGGCRGGATGAGAGGAATCCTAGTATGGAAAAATTACAGAGCTGAATTTTTTCTGTTTTCCTTTGATATATTTATTTTTAGTGGGAATAATTTGAAATTTAACAGGCATGCAAAAATGGTGAGCATTGCCTCCACCCCAAATAAAAAAAAAATTCCAGCCTTAATTAAACAACGTAAGTCCTCAATACTTTTTCTGTAGCGCACACCCTTCTTTTTGTTCAGGGATACATACATGTGCCAATATTACTTACACCCACTTGAAGAGGAAGAGTTTTTGACAATAAAGGAAGCTATAGAAGACTTTTTGGTTGCTTGTGCCACATATTGAATAGCAAGTACCATTTGTTTCTTGCCCTCACATTTAATGAATAACCCTGGAAAAAGGGACTACACTCCAGATGTGTCAACAGGATTACACCTTCGAAGAACTATAATGCCTGGTTCTCACAAGACATTTCTAATTACGGACGCATTGGTCACTCTGAGTCATTCATTCCCTATTTGAAAATCAGGTCCCAAATCTAGAAGGACTGGGGCATAACACAGTGTCATTTATTATACTGACCTTAACTCTTAACGCAGTCTCAAAATTAGCTTCAATCCTGTTTTCTGGGATAACATTGGCTATTGTAATTTGCCCACTAGCTATGAACAAACAAGTCACATTTTTTATTAGTCACACCAACATTTGTTGTTTCTGCTTGCTGGTCTAACTAGAAAGGTAGTCAGTAAATACGATTTTGCCATTATTTAGGTAAAAAGCCACAGGCTTTGACCTGACTCAACAGTGCAGCATCTCAAGGACTTGTCTGAGCTTGTCTTGACCTGAGCTCATCTAAGCTTATTTTAGCTGCAATAACAATTGTCTGGACAATTGCCACTGCCCAAATTTGTTCTAGTTTAGCATCAGTTTATAATAATAACAAGTAGCTATTCTGTCTATGACTCTAGAGTAAAACAAGGTATGGACAAGTGCAAACATGAGGTGGTACCAAACATACTAGTCTGTAAACACAACTCATCATGGTTCATCAAAGGTCATGACAGCAGTGCTACCTTGTGAACCAGGTAATACCAACTTTAGAGAGACAAAAGAGAACAGAAAACCTGAATAACTGGGAACCAACAAGACAAAAGTACCGGTAATAACAATTATAACTCTGTTATTAATGAACCTTTCTGTAGTAATTAGGTAACTTGGACCATCAGACTGTTAAAACATTAACTGGACTAACAATAAAACCATGGCTCCATATAGATGGTGTGCTCCCTTTTGCCCCAATAAGGTTTGAGGGAGTAACAAAATGAACARTGTTGTGGCGTTGCGAGGTGGGGGTCACTGGAAGATGCTAGGGGTAAATTTCCATGCAAATTGATGGGCTCGATGTATTCTGCTACATCCTTCAGTCCCTGAACTACTGCTACACTGCTGACCTAAGAGACACAGCCCTGTTTTGAAAGTGAAATACTGATTCTGACAGTGACTAAAATACCTCCCAGCAATCTTTCTTATTCTTATTCCTATTACAACTGCTTCTAGCACAGCTGCTGTCCCAATGAAGTAAACATTGTAGGAGTTTTACATACCTTATTTTGATATTCAAAGGACTGCTGACTAAAACCGTAATAAATACCAGGACCCTGGACATCACCGCAATGAAGGCAGGACAGAGATAAATTTAGGTATGTGCCAAAACCAAGTGCTCAGGYCACAATGAATTATTTTAGGCTTGGAACTTCACTTGCAATATTTCACCCAGAAACATTSGCTTTAGGTAAGGACTCAAGTCAAAGACCAAATTTAAGCCCAGCTACTTCACCAGGCTGAAGGGTAGACTCAATCCATTTTTAGAGAACATTTGCTGCCATGTTATTATACAATTTATCTCAATTTAAGTGTTCTCTGTTGGTTTTTTTTTTGTTTTTTTAATATACAAACCAAACTATTTGTCAATAACAGCGTTTTTTATCTGAGGAATAGCAGAGACCTGTGACGGGGCAGGGACACCCCAGAGGGACTGCAGCCATACAGGCTTTTTGCTGTGCACATTTTCAAACCAGTCAGGTTATTTATCAAAGCAAACAAATGAAGGAAGTCCCAAAATAAACAAGTAAATAAATGACAACACGCCTTTTGTAGTGTATTTTAACCAGGCATCCCCTAATTGCCCCATTAAGGAGTGCTGCACACCCACCACGCACATTGTTGCTGGAGTGTATAGCAACATGCACCAAACTCCCTCCTGCGGCACCTCTGCCCATACAAAGTCTGACAGAACAGGGCAAAAGAGGCTCTTCTTAGCTAATTTACAATAATACTACTGAAAGCATGGYAATGCTTTCCGGTTAGAAGGCAAAGGGCTCAAATCTGGAGGTTGGGGATGAGCAGAGGGAAGGACAACGGGTTTCACATCTCCTCCTTTACCTATGCATTCCTGTTTTCGCCTTATAAAGGTGCTTGGAGAGTAAACAGCTAAAATAATGTGGACCATTGTACCTGCATCTTTAAAAAGGGAGGTTTCAACATCATCTAAAAGCTTAAAGCCTGAATCAGTGTCGGCGTCGTGTGCTTTGTTAGGGGCATGGGGTGGTCAGGGTTCCTCTGTTTCTCTCCTGGAAAATTCAAGAGCAAGAAGGAAGGTGGTGACACACCGAAGTAGTCATTTTGCACCGCAGCATTTTTAAGACACTGTTACAAATTGTTTAATAATAAAATAATTTTGGAATATACACAAAAATGCATAAGGTTAAAAGATTTCAGAGAGGAATTGCTTTAATACCTTCCAATACCATAGAGGTACAGAACATTTTTTTTCTTAACAATTCTCCCCTGAATAAAACGGGGTTTGGGATGGCCTTGAAGCCAGTCTGCAGGCTTCGYAGTAAACAGAAAGGATTGCATATTTTTTTTGTTTGTTTGTCCTTTTTCGCACCGATCTAGATTTCAAAAGTCAGAGTTAAATGTTCTACAATACAAACAGCTCAGACTCTGCAGCCATGTGTTAACGGCACAAAACTAAAGAAGGGAAAATGATTAAAAAAGGATTAAAAATAATCTGTTTGTTGTTATTTCTCATATTGAGTAATCACAGCTGTGACAAGTAAATTGGATTAAAAATTACTCCAGTCCTGAAAAAAAAACCACAAAACAAATCCACAAAAAAACCCTAACTCACAACTGAAGAAAAATACAACTCATTACAAACAGCGTACATCTTTCCCAAGCCCTCTGACATTTATAGACCGAGCAGCACCCCTTTAAATACAGAACCACCTTACTAATCTATACAAACGGCCGCATACAAACCCCAGACAAACCCCAGGTGAGCAGACACCTACCTATATGCATATGCTTTGTTCAGATCTTAAAGCTTTAGTTAAGTGAAGCATTTATAAAACTAGTCATCAGTGGTGACAGGGAACTAACATACCTATGAAATCAGCATTTAATTAAGAAATCCGTGAGACATGACTATATTAAATCTTTGGGTCAGAAAGCCATCAAAAAGGGTGCGCAATAAAATAAAGAAAATTCACAACTATAATAAATAACGATGCACAGGTTACAAATGATAAGGCAGGTAGATCAGAGCGCAGATGTGCTACTGCATCTGCCAAGGTGGAAGGCATTGGGCTATAAAAGCTATGCAGTCATATTTGCGTAAGGCAAGGAAGTTCATGAAGAAAGGGAGCAATTTTCGTTAAGCCAATTGATGAGGGAGGGAAGAAGGGCATGAAAAAAGCAAACGTGAATGCTTATGGGTACATATGAAAGGGCGGAGTCAGCTTTCTGTATTTTATTCAACTTTATTATGTATAGCATTCTTTTGAAGTCAATCCTGTTCTTCATTTCACCCAGGAATTATTCAGAGTTTGTGTTTTCTAGGCATCTTTGCAATTTTACAATCATCTTACACTGTGCCAAGGGTAGTTTAAAATGTAATATGARGCTCTTTACTTACGTTATTTATTTTTCCTCATTGCTCTGAACAGTGTTTTGTTCTTGCTTAGGCAAACTTTGATTTCAGCTAGAAACTCTATTCCTCCATGAAAACAGGAGGCGATGGGGAAAACAGTGAGCCGTTCACACGCTCATCATAAATCTCTCCTCTCTCACAATAAACAGTCCATCATGTTCCAGCTCCCCCTCACRCTGATGATTTTCCCACTCTACAAATGCCAGATTTAATGCCTCCTTCAACTCCTACTCCCCTCTTTGTGCCTCCATCCACACCATCATTTATGAATAAAATGCTGCCTCTATCATCATTTATTAAGCTACCATGTTTTCTTGATAGGTCCAACAGCTCATACTAATGTTAATAAGACACTGTCTGTACAGAGAAACCTCAGAGAGGCATGTCACATCAGAAACTGTGGAGCCTCTCAGGGGAGACTCAAGTGAAGTCTCCTTTCTAGGGCAATATTCACACAGAAGGCACCACAAAGCTGGTAAGCTTGTCTGCTTRTACTCCTTCTCTTCCAATTTTCTTGGAAATCAATGGAATTAGGGTATATTCTGGCTCCCATTGAGCTCCAGCTGACTCCGTAAGTACTGCTACTCAGGTGTTAAATCTACATGCAAAAGCAGCAGATTTGGCCACGACCCAGCAAGGACCGCTTCTGGTGAACTATTCAGAGCATCCTGCATTATACAACAGAGGAACCAGCTCTTTGGACCACATCTTTCTTCTCATTGCTTTTTTCTTTAACCCTAATCAGCACTGAATAATTTCTTAACGCTTTAGAAAAAGTAAGAAGTTAGGGCTGAGCCAACAAAGACTTATGTCTTGAACTTGACCATTCCCCCCGCAAAATCGAGGAAAAAAATCAATTTGAACACGGTCCAAGACAAAATTCCCCATGAGCAACAAAACTCTAAACAATAGAAGTACACTCCATGCAATTACACGGCAATAAATTACTTTGCTCAGGGGTACTTGTCGTTCGCCTCGAGTCCTGCAAAATACCGGGGGAAGAGACCAGAGAGGCAGGCCACCAAGGTGCACTTTTCAGTAACACTACCCATCTGCACAGGAATAATCTCCTTTTGCTGAGCGGGCACAGCAGCTCATGCATAAGCCAGATCTTCCCAGCACTCTCTATCTTGCAGCCCCCGCTGAATGCAGTGAGGGAAGAAGGTGCATATATGGTTTTACGTATATTATTTGGATGGATAGATTGGAAAAATTGCTCGGACCAGTCTAGGGAAAATGTACTTTCTCTGAAAAGGAAATCTGCACAACTTCAGTAAGAGACGCCCTGGCTTTCTAAGAGCTGCACAATCACTCCGTGATCCAGCAGCTGGATCAAGGAATATCTTCACAAGCAAATATAATGTGTTTTGCTTTTAGCAGGATATAAGCATCACTGACAAGCACAGGCATCTTTCTCCTCTTTATCCATCATCTCGCCAGTTGACAAGTGTGAGAAGAGTACTGTATATACTCATTTCATTTCTAAACAACAAAGGAAAAAAAGAGGGTCAGCAGCCTTGAATGAGAGAAGATCCCAATACTAAGATATTCAATATTTAATGATTTTCACACATTTGAAAGGAAAGAGGAGGTGTATAACTCTACGACTGTATATCCTACTTATCCACACGAAGTGATCTCTGCTCTTATTCTTATATATGTTACCTGTATGTTGCAAGACGGAACAGGAGGAAACCTCAGTGGCAGCAGAAACTATTGCGGCAGGATCAGGCACTGTAACTGCTCCATCGGCCACAAAACTGTGTCCCTTAAATGACAGCTGCTGAATGGGGGGGTTAGATAAATGAAAATCCCAAATCCCAATGGTTTTTTTTTTTTTTTYTTCATTTCATCTCCTTCTGTGCCTCAATTCATGTGTCTGTCTGGCAGACAGACACTCCTCATGCCGACACACAAGACATTTGGAAACACAGCACAAAATGATTATTATATATAGCTAATAAAGTGTTTTACATATTTATGTAAGGGTGTCTACATAGTGTACATAGACACATATATATATACACTTACAGACACAATTTATGTGTAGTTATATACTTGGAAAAAATCAGTTAAAATAATGCTTGTTGGTTACACTGCTTGAGCAGAAAGAAACTAAGCCCCAGTGGCTTCATAAAAATTAGGATGAAATACGGCTGACATTTCCTTGGCTGTGACTAATAGGCACTGAACAGCATATATGACGTGTACTTGGAGCACTTCTCTCTAAGGCAATGGCCACGGCTCTATGAATGTGACTGGGATTACTGGGTGGCAACATTATATCCCATCTCCCAAATTCTCCTGGCTCAATGTGAAAGTGAGCTTAGATTTGGGAAGAGATGTGATTCAAAAGCCCACAGCTGCCTATACAGAAGAAACCACAGCGGGAAGAGCTGTACTATAGGAAACAGGTGGGTTTGGCCATGACTTTTGCTTAGAGTCAGTTGTCAAAGCTGAGATCAGTTCCTGGCATTAAGTTGTCTCAGGTGCCAGCCCCCCAACCAAAGCAGCTTGGATACGTGAAAATACATGACAAATATTGCCCTACATCTTTTGGCTTCTCTCTCCTCCCATAGCAATGAGCCATGTGACATTTCCTACAAGGCAGGATAGGGAAAAGCCACAGTCCTGAAGTCCATCACCTACACCCAAAGCATCCATCCATCCCTTGTTTTGCCAGAGGTAGAATGGGCAGAAGCATTCTGACTCTTCTCAGAGGCTGTGTGCCTGTTGCTGGAACCGTATTAGGTGACACGTGCCCAGTCTGATGCCCAAAAGCGTTTCCAGCGCTGCGACCCAACCGCTCATCCCCAGAGCATCAGCAGCAAACTGCAGAGACCAGCTTCCCATCAATCCTGTTGTCAATCCATTTGTCAAACATTTTGCTGTTTAAACAAAGCCAGGCAGCTCAGGAGGCACACGCACAGCCGACAGCTTTTAGAAGAGCATCTTCCAAGTTTTCTGCTTTTTCTTTTTTATTTCCTTATGACCCCATTTTCCCTCCCTCATCTTCCCCCCCTATGCAGAAAACCACTATGGCAAATAAAATGCCAGAGACAGCAGTGCTCTTGACGTAAAAACAGATGCTTTTTTAATTGTCCATCTCTCAGGCATAATTGGTTGAACGAAGACACACATAAAATAGACTGCAGCACATGTGTCAAGGGAGGGAGCTTTCCTCGGCTGATGCGAGAGGAAAAAAAAATCTCCCTCTACCAGCCTGACAAATGCAATAATTTAGTTGGATCCAATCAAATTCACTTTTCAGTGCCATAATTAGCATGGTCTGGTCATCTAAAGTAGTAACCTTTACCCTGTGACCCAGCTTTCTCTTTTTATGGCTTGTTAGCAACGTGGTCATTCAGGCATAGTCAAGAAAAAGAAGAGACATTTACAGAGCTAGGGGATGGCTGCCATCTGTGGTAAGGCAGCGCCTGGGTAAAACGCACAGGCATCTACTCACCTACTTAAAACTAACATTTCTTGTCCTGTTCCAATCATATCTATACAGGAGAAACAGATTATTCCTTTTTCTGATCATTTCCTCATTGCCGGAAACCTTTTTTCTTGTCATCCCAGTCAACTCTAGATTTAACCAAGATGCAAAGACCCTGCGCTCCCAGCTCAGTGTGAAATCATATTCAATAAAGAAGATTAAAAAACAGAATGCTGGTAAAAGGGCTAAGAAAAAAAAAAAAAAAAAAAAAAAAATTGTGGCTTCTTTTTAATTAAACTTGGTTTGCTATTTGACTGAACTTTCATACAAGACTGTGTCCCAACTTTGTGATTAATTCTCTGGAAAACCTTAAAAATTCACAGGGCTTATTTTGTCAATCTGTAAAATGGAGAGATAAAACTAGGACCTAGCTTTTCAGCATTTCARCTGAGGCTTTTAAAATGCCTGTTGCTATAGTACTGTGAAATCTTTTTACAAATGAGTCTGAAATATTATCAGCATTCCAAATGGTAATTACAAAGGAAAAAAAAACGAAATCACTATTTTTTCCTGTGTCCTTTACAACCTTTAAACCTAGATTTGTAATTGAAACGCAAGCTGACCTTTATAAACTGTACAGCATTGCTAAAATACATTATTCTACAGGGCTTGGGGGAATTTGCCATGCTCAGCAATTCAATAATCTTACTTTCTTTCATTTATGTTCTTCAGACAATGTGACATAGCTGGATTTTCCCTCTACTCCAGACGCAAATCAAGCAGGAGAGGTTGAGGGGCTTTATCAACACTATAATCTAAATCTCCTGTCAACTTGCGGTTGTAACCTGCTTTTTGCAAATAACTTAGCTGTTTTGCCCACCTTCTCAAACATCTAGGCAGCTAATACTAACCYGTATTAAATCCCATTTGCATCTGCTAGCCCAGACAGTTAAATGGTCCAGGTACAGAAGTGATCCATCACCACCAGTTGAACCATCTGAGATGGTTTTATCTCTAACCTTGCCATATAATAACAAAACTGCATTCATGTGCAGTACTATAAACACACAAGAAAAAACATCAGGCATCAGACTTTGTTACCGGGTAATTATACTGAAAGGAAACAAGTGCACTTAGAGCTTCACATGGAAAAAAAAATGCAATCCTGCACATAAGCAGGAAGCCCTCAAGGTATCCATTTCATGAACCTCTTTCAGTTCTTGGGAATCCATCCACAGACAATAGTTTTAACAGTGCCCAACCCACGTCAGCACCTCTTTCTGCCAATACAACCCCAATGTCTCCTGGTTCAGCTGAGTCTGCACTGTCACAGAACCATAGAATCATAGAATCATTGAGGTTGGAAAAGACCCTTAAGATCATCGAGTCCAACCGTTAACCCAACACTACCATGTCCACCACTAAACCATGTCCCTAAGCACCACATCTACATCTCTTTTAAATACCTCCAGGGATGGTGACTCAACCACTTCCCTGGGCAGCCTCTTCCAATGCTTGACAACCCAGTGAAGAAATTTGTCCTAATAGCCAATCTAAACCTCCCCTGGCACAACTTGAGGCTGTCTCCTCTCGTCTTATCGCTTGTTACTTGGGAGAAGAGACCAACACCCACCTCGCTGCAACCTCCTTTCAGGTAGTTGTAGAGAGCAATAAGGTCTCCCCTCAGCCTCCTTTTCTCCAGGCTAAACAACCCCAGTTCCCTCAGCCGCTCCTCATAAGACTTGTGCTCCAGACCCTTCACCAGCTTCGTTGCCCTCCTCTGGACACACTCCAGCACCTCAATGTCCTTCTTGTAGTGAGGGGCCCAAAACTGAACACAGTATTCAAGGTGCAGAATCTGTATCTGTACCTGCATCTGCAATGCAAGGCTGTCTTTCTGCTCTCATCTCCTTTCTTCCACCAGGGACAGGTTCACCTGAATGAGTGATACTAATTTACCTCCCCGCATCCCGCAGGCAGCATTTTGTGTTGATCAAACTTACGGCAACCTGTATCGCCCCTTTCCTTTCACATCTTTGCTTAATCATCTCAATCAGCTTCCTCTGAAGTCCTGCACAAAGCCATGCACAAAAAGGCATCTAGAAGTAGCATTTTGGCTCAAGGGTGGTGTAAGCTTACTAGACAGCACTGATCAGCTACATGCTATTTTTGGCCAAACCCAAGATTTTTCAGTTTGCACCTCTTGGGAGTCATCACCAGAAACAAAAGCTGCTGCTCCTTCTTCTCCTGCTATGTTTGTTTTTCTCCTCCACCCCAGGTTTTGCCTCCAAGAAGCACGACTGGACTCCAGCCACAATCACCTCCTCTCAAGGCAACAGATTTCTCCATTTTTCACCCAAAAGGGAGGATATTATAATTTTAACACCATCTAAAAGGGTGTTAGACAAGACTTTGGCACACAGGGTTACTGTTTCCTGCAGCTTAAGAGAAAGAAATGGAGAAATACAGTTGAAACAAAACACTCATTCAATGCTGTACCTTTTGAATGCTTTAACAAATTTGCTTTCTTTGTCTGCACCTTTTGTAACGTGGTTGTTGCCATGGGATCAAGTGCACAGCACTCATGGTACTCAAACACTCAAACTTTATTGAACTGTTTACTGTTGCAAAGTGCAGGGGTTCAYGTGTACAGTCTTAACCTTCTGGAATTATTTACTGTATTAATATTAATAAAATAGCTTTTAAAGAAGGATGAAAATTCCTCCTCAGCTAGTTTAACCCCTAAGGATGTGTACTGGGGAACTAAGATTTTTTTTTTTCCCTCATTATCTTAAATCTAGAAAGAAAATTCCCGTTCTGTGACATTGCAATCTAGGAAAGAGGCATGACATTACTTGTTCATTATTCTGCAAGACCGAATGCATGAAGATCACAGGATGCGAACAGGCAAGCTCTCCGTGTACAAATTGCATCTGTGTTTTATGAACACTGGGAGAGAGAATATAAGGAGACAGCAATATAAAATGTCCTCATAAACACGTATAATCCCCTTGAGGTTTGACTTTCTTCAATATAAAACACGCATGTTTGTTGAACACTTGACCTTCAGCTTGGTTATTCAAGAGGAGGTCCTGGACCCACGGCTGACCACAACCATTTTCTGGAATTAATCTGCTAAGTCACATGCTAAATTCCAAAAGCTGTGACATTACTAACAAACAGTCAATGCTGTATTAAAAATATCATTTCTTTAAAGCAGCCTTGGCTTCTCTTTTCTTTTCTTCGTAGTTTTCATCTGGCATTATTCACTTCTCTTCCTCCAAGACATTTTCCCAAAGAGCATCCTCATCTGGCTTATCTAGTTCCACTTCAAACAAGTTAGGGAAAGGGGTTTAAACCCAATCCCCTATGAGATTTCCTCCTGATCTCCCATTACTGCTCTGTAGAAGTGTTACTTGCTGAAAACCATCTCCTTACTCAGTTAAAACATCTGATGTCCATACACGTTGCCTAAAGATCTGATTAAGCSCTGGTGGTGCCTCCTGTGGTGGGAAGACGAGTGAGTGTCTCTGCACAGAGGATTTACTATGACCCTGATGGAGCACAGTGCAAAAGGACTCATCCATTAGAGCACTGCAGTGAAAAAACGCAGTGATGTTAGCTAGCCAGAGTGACTTCTCCAGCAAGCAATGGCTCRGCAGATCCTCATACTCTTCTCTGAGATTGGACTCTTACTTTTTTTCCTTCTTTTTTTTCCCCCTCAAAGCCAGCAAACCTTCCAGAGGATGCTAATTGCTTCCACAGATAGCCTGCAGAAACGCGACTGAACGGACCAGCCGAAGCCACAGATCACAACAAACGTCATTCTCGTTGACGGGACCGCTGCTCCTGGCTTTATGGCCGGCGTAAGACTCAGGGAATAAACAAGACCTTACACAAAGCCAATAGAAGTATTCCAATAAACATTAGCATGTTTGGATTAGCATGTCAGACCCCTGAAGGACTCCACAGCAGAATGGATGCTCAGCCCTGACAACCATGCAACTCCATGCCTGCATACATGAATTATTAAACAAACTTTATCCCACAGGTCCCTCCAGTCAATCAATATGAACTGCATCGCTGAATGTGTAACTATGGGCATAAAAACTTACCGTAAACACGCAGCCGTCCTGTCCCCCCTCTCCAGGAATTTTTGTTTTTTTTTGGTCTCCAAAAGTTTACAAAACTTGTGCTTATAAATCCAGAGGCAAGTCACTCCAGTCAGGATCTCAAGTTGTAAGATAAACTTCCTGCCTGTGGATATTTCAACCCAAATAAAAAATTATTTGCCCTCTGCAGGCTATGCTAACAGAATGTGAACTCGTCTTTCACTATCTCTAACTCTGCAGGAGGCAAGAGGCAAAACAGTTGAAGTTGGTTTGTTTTTTGGGGGGAGGGAGGATGAATTTTTCTCTGTTGACTCAAAATGCCAATCTTTAACTTATTCAAACACCACATTTCATATCCAATACATGAGAATGGCAAAAGAAGTAAAACCAAAATTAAAAAGCTAATATTTTGGYTAATAATAGGAGGGGAGATCTGCATATTTTTCATTGATTAAGCTCAGAAAGGTTTCTGAAAAATTATTAAAAGTATTGCAGTTATCATGGTGTTCCAAGAGCTGAAAAGGGAGGGAGCGGTTTATTCTATTTATTTATTCCTCCTGCTGCCACCCACAAAACAAAAAATAAAATAACATCAGTGTGAGTTGACCATTTCCCAGATAAACGCCTTAGAATAAATTTATTAAAAGACCAAGCATGACAGTGTTTTTACACATGGCAATATCCAGCTACACTTCTGCTAGTGTAAAATTTTCTTGCTACAAATAGAGTGCTTGCTGGAGAATGCAGTTGGCTTGCAAAATGGGAGCATACACTTTTCACCTGAGGCACCAAATTAAAAGGGGTGCATGGGGTGGGGAGAAGCCTTGTTTTTACAATATCCAGTCACTGGCAGAAGACAACAGTCATATCTCTGTTTACCCAGAGCTGTGCTCTGCATGGCATAAAGACCGTGGGATGTTACTGCAGACCCTGTTTCCTTCGAGTGAGCATGCAAGGACCTGTGTTCACGCTGTGGTAACCAACTTCTCCTGTTCTTCACCTCCCCTGAAGATGCTACAGCCATGTTGTTTAACCAGCTGGACCTAAAGCTGATGGGCAAATCTGTAAACTGGAGAGGGGAACAAGGATATRTGGGAAGGCTGGGGCTCCCATGCAACCCAGTTTTCACCTGCAGAGACACCAGCAGTGAGTGGGCTCCCATGGTCTTGTTTCCTTGACTCACCATGACATCAAGGAAAGATCAGAAATCATGAGCTCAGACATGAAAGCATGAAAAACTGACGTAAGAAGAAGCAGCAGTAAGAGATCTTCAAGAGGAGATAGTTGGTTATCCCCCAGATGTCATCTTTCCTTGTCCTCATGCTTGCATCTCCTGGAGCATCCATCATTTGCCACAAATAACTAATCATTGCTCCATCACTTCATGGCCTAAAATTCACAGCTTATTTCCAAAGGCTGATATCTTGACGTGGGAAGACACTATTGCTTTGGCCAAGGTTTCTGGCCATCTCAGACCTCTGGCAAGGGCAATTTGGGAGGAAAACACTGAAAAGAAAAACTTCTCTGACAGATTGATTTGTAGTGACCATTAGAAACTGTTCAGGCATGTGAAGGGATACTCCAAGGACCTCTCTAAGCAGGGAAGGTGGTCAAAAGCAGATGAATTTATCATCATTGGAGAGTTCTGTAGTTCATCACCAGCTTTTGTAATTTATCACAGAGATGCCGTATATCTGGAGCTCTGGGATTCTTAAGGGTGAGATCTGTCACATAAATACAGTTATTAATGCGGCAAGTGTATTATACAGTTAAATGCAGATGCTGCAATCTGGCAACCCTTTTTTACTGCCAAACCTAGAAGGTTTTTCATGTCAGAAATAGATGCCAGCAGCGATAACTGGAGGATGGATAGTTAATCCGACTGCTTTGAGTTGAACAGGGAAGGTATTACTTTGAAGGGTTTAACATATTAACGGAATCAAAATGACATTTCAAAATATTTGTGGAAATCTTTTTTTTTTTTTTAAGCTTATACAAGCAGTATAACAAAACCATATAAAATATTATTAAATCCTACACTTAATTAAACATGCTGACACTTAAAAGCTTCTGTCTGATTTACTTCAAAAAATCTTCTTTAAGTAAATTATGACTTTAAAATATCTTCCTGCTCTAAATGAATCTGCATTCCAGAGGAATTAAAACCTTTTTAAAGAAGCTATTTAAAAAAAAATAAATCTTTTTTTAAGCTATACCTCCAACTTATCAAATATAAGGCTAAGATAGGAAAGGAAAAAGAAAACAATACGCATAAATGATAAAATGAACTGAGAAAAAAGCCTTTATTGTTTTATGTCAATTCAGAAAAGCTGAGGGGCATGGATTCATCCGCCTCCCCAGCAGGTTGGTGAGGCTCCCAGCCATGAGGACAACCATTCAGCATTCCAGGAGCACATGCAGAGAAAGCTGGACATGTCCAAAGGTCATTTCAGTCCAGCTAAGGTACAAATGACCCCACTACTCACAAAAAAGCCAAGGGTTACTTACGCTTCTTACTGTAATACCAGTTAGGTGGGAAGAAACRGAGTTGACTTAATCATTCAGCCTGAAGGTAAACTACCAGTGGTAATTCTCCCATTTGATTCAGGGGGACACCTAGTGTCACTTGAGATGTCCTAGGGTGCCAACAGGCCTAGAGCTGTTTCAGAAGTGACTGAACAGCAAGTCCTGTGCCAAAACTGCCAGCCCCACATGTGTGTCTCAGACACTCTGGGGCATCTCAATAGCCTCAAGAGTCATCTATCTTATCAGGATGAGCTGAACCTTGACAGACACCATAGACCGAGCTCACGTAGACACCTACCTTTAGGTGTTTTATCCATAACGAAGGTGATATGAACAACCTGTGTCAAGTAAGCACGATGGTTGGGTCCAATCTGTTGTAGGATTAATGACTATGACCTGAATGCCAACATGTTTCAAAAGTACTTCTACAAATCCAGCAAACCACCTCAGACTGAGGCTGAGTGGACTGAATCGCTCATTGCCATTCTTCAGTTGACTTCCGCTGTTCAGAGAGGCTTCAAGCTTGGACAGGGATGCTGCTCTTCCCAAGAGCACCCCAAATAGGGCACCCTGCATACGTCACATTGGCGATGCTTCGCCATAGGTATGATTTGATTTCAGGATTGTGCGATGGCAAAATAAACTGATGAAGTGATTTTACTCACCCCAAAAAAATTCTCTGGTGATGTGGCAAATTGCCTGGGGAAGGGTGAGGAAGATGAAGTTCCTTCTAATCCCAACCAAGAATACGGCAAACCATATATACATTTTGGCACAATTTGCATGCCCAGGGAAAAAAGGTGCCCTGTGAGCTTACTGTTGGGCCAAAAGCCAGGTACGAGCAGTAATCCAAAAGCTGCACTTTTGGCTTCTTCCATGTCCATTGCCTTTGTCTCACCCTGAAGCAGCTCAGATCTCAAACTGAGCTTTCCGTTTGGAAAATACTTTGAAACTCCTTTGCAATGTAATCAGTTCTGCTGCATAGCCCTAATAAAATCATTAAAGTATTATACATCAAAAAGCATGCACTTCGTCAGTGTTTTGCAGACAGTGATCACTTCATATATATACATATTATATATATATATTCAATAATACTGCTCAGATGTGACACTCAGAGTATGGCCACAGGAATTCTCTGCCGTGGACCATCTTAACTAGGATTCAAAGACAGAAGGATCTGTGTCCTTGCGGCTTCTCTGGTAGTGATCTTGTAGTGTCCGGATGTCTGATTTTTCCAAGGGAATGGAAGGGTGTTATGATAGAGAGCACTGACTATTGCCATATCACTTCTATCAGAAAAGGAGATTAATTTTCACACACTGTACAGATGTAGGCTGAGCCCTCTCTCAGTTGCAGAAAAAAAAAAATCCCTACGTATTTCTATAATGTGCACATTTTTTTAAAAAATAATGTCAATGGGAGAAGGGAAGTGGAAGCCAAAATTTGAGTTTTTCCTCAAATCAGGAGAAATCAAAACATTTTGCATTATGGACACACTCACAAATTTCATCAGTGCTAAAAGCCCTGAAAATATCCTTCTCATAACTCCACCCTAAATGGTCAAATTCTCCTGCTAGAGACTAATAAAGGATCCAAAAATGCCACAGAGTGAAGACTCATAGGCTACATCCCAGACACACTTAAAAAAGGGTAGTAAGCAATGACTGTAACTCAATGCAATATTGTTCTTGACCTTGCACCTGCAATGAGCTAAGGCCAAATGTCTAATGGGGAGATACACTCCTCACTGAGGTGAGCAATGCAGGAAGCCTCGTTTGGAAAGCACAGATTGCTGCTATGGTCAACCAGCTTCCACAAAAAGGGCATCAAGGACCCTTCCTGCTGCCAAATGCTCAGTCTCGTGACTTGGAGATAGCCATTAAACGCTACTTGCAACCTGCACGACCACTCTTCTTTTCTCGACGTCACAATAAGACTGGGTCTGGTTGTCAAAAAATGCAAGACTTTTTTTTTTTTTTCTTCCTAAAAAAAAAAGTTAGCTTTACATTTTTTCTTATTAAATTTTGTTCTCAGGAAAAAAAATCTGGCGGTACACAGGGAACCTTTATCCTCATGGTAACATTAAAAGGGGATGCCTCTGGACCCAAGCCTCTGTGTTCAGCTGGGCAAAAGCATCCTTCACCCCTGATGTGTTGGGTCAGTGATGAACAAACGTGGGCAAGACTGATATGGGGGAGCGTGTCATACTTCTCAGAGAGCATTGCCCAGGTTACAGGAATGCTTTCATTTCCAGACTCTTTTTTGAGAGTGTTGGGAGACAAACTAGACATACCCACTCACAAGAATAGAGGCTGGTTTTCACTGTCTCTTAAAGATAATGATTTACCTGGGCATTGAAGTTTATTTGCCTAAATTAAAAGCTAGTTACCTTCAGTGCCTAATGTCGGAAAAACCCCTCATCCCAAATCCTCTGGCTAAGGAGGCAGATAAATTCCTTGGGAGCTTGGATTATTAAACCAAAGATCAGGAAAAAAAAAAAAAAAAAAAATCAGTCGATTTTTCTTGCAACATATCAGTACTTAACAAGCTGTTTGTAGCCAAGCATCACTGGAGAAAGCTGTCAGCATTGCCTACTGGCCCAAGCTCCTCACCCCAGCTCCATGTACCTTTTTTCCTTTTGCTTCCATTTGCTTCCCAATTAATCCAGGGTCAGCTGCATTCAGCCGACTCCATCTAGAGCTTCTTATGGGCATTTACATTTCACTTGCCAGGACTTACAGTTCCAAGCACATAGCACACAAGTATTTGTGCTGGCTCTGGGAAGATCTTTGACCAAGATTATTCACTGTTGGGCCTCATATATACATTACTCACACATCTGCAGCCAMGTCTGTCTCACTGACTAGAGCTGCCACTCCATTTGGGATGAACTCTCCCAAATTCACTTGCCGCAGATACAGTCCTTATTCTGAACGACTCAGCTATCAGAGGGGGAGAAACCATTTCAGAAAAAGGAATCGCCCCATTTGACAGTAAGAAGCCTGCCCTCATCTGATGACCTTATAAATCCTGTGCATAAGAGGCAGAAAGTCTGCATGAATTTGAAAAGGAGTTAGGCAACTTTGGTTTTTTTCTGTTTTAGCAGGACCCTGCAGCTAGGTAAGCAAATACTTTTGCAGTATACAGACTACGGTAGCTAAATGTCCTATGGGGCAGGACCACTATTAACCATGAACCCCTATTCTCAAATATTCTGCCTCCCCTCRCCTGCCTAACAGTCTCATTTTAGGCAGAGTGATAGTCACCTAGTTAGTATGAGAGTAGAAAGTGTGGTAATTTTACTATTTAGACACCCACAAATACTATCGTTTTTCTAATAGCCAAGGCTATAAACCTACCAAATGTTCACTCGTTGCTCCCCAACCATCTTCCAAGTTAGAGGATATTCAAGGAGAAACATGCATCTACCTTTGAAGGAAAGGGGTCAAGTGGCAAAGGAGGAAGATTAAGCCATGATTTGCAGCCAGGGAAGCAGAAAACACTGTCCCAAAGGTCTCACCTGAAGAGCTGACCCTCTGCTTGTTCCTGAACATAGAAATATATGCAGCACTGCCAGCTCTTGTGATTCATGGCATACTGCTTTTTGCTGGTGCAGCTCTCATGAGAGACAGAGATGCTTGTAGAGCATTCAAGGCTGCTTGCCTGCATCTGGTGATGAAAACAGGGGCAATGCGAAGGACACACCAGTGTTAGGACAGGACAAAAGAATGAGAGGATCGAGGGGAAGACGGCTGTTGGTCCTCCTCTGCTTGGCACCCTGCAACTGTTCTGTCCAGAGATGCAATGAAACAAATGAAAGAAATCAGGACAGACCTTCTGGTAGAGCATGGGGAGAGGGGATGAACCAGGAGGGTGGAAGGAGACAGCTGGAGGAATTCTGGGGCAGGGAAGCATGGTTAAAATAAAAATAAGCTGCATTTAGCTATCTGGACAATTAATGATAATTCCGAGATTAAAAAATAATTATTGCAATTAGTGCATTACACATCTATTTATGTAACTGCTCAGGAAAGAAGAAAATTATCTAGCCATGTTTTTGAACTGCTCTGAAAAGTCAAGGAATTGATTCTTAAATAAAAAACAAATAGTTTAGGAGTGCATGCACAATAGCTGCTCCGCGTGATAGAAAGGCTTTCCTGGGTTAAGGATCTCCAGCAGTTACTGGGGTGGTTTATGCTACAAATAATTTTGTACATGTAAACATCTTTCCTGATTACATCAATCTCCACAGGCTGACTTCTTACACTTACGCCCTCTCCAGTCTCCTAAATTTAGTTCCAAATCTTCTGACTATTATTACTATTACTATTTTTAATCCTCAGGTTTGCAAAAGAGAGTATATGTGAATTAGGACAGATCTGATGCACTGATGAAAGCAATGGATTGGAGAGAGGAGAGAGACTGCAAACCAGCCTGAGAGTTTATATTGCATTGAGAAGCTCAGTCAAGTCCATCAGGCAAATTACAGGGTATAAAGCCAATATAAAGAAACAGAAACCAAATTCTCCCCTTTGTTCACAGCCGAATCTCAGCAGGAACTGCAGTCAGAGACACACAATCAGAACCACATCCTAAGTACTTGATTTTTGCATGCAAGATGCATTAAGGGAAGCAGCTTTAATAAATTGTGCTACATTTGGAAAAGCCATTTTAATTCTCTAATTAGCATGCGTACAATGAAAACTAACTGTGTGTGTTTGTGTATACACATATCTAGAAGAGAGAGTTTAACGAACTGTATCTATTGCAAGTGAAACTGAAGTTTAATTTTCTCAGTGTTGTGCTGTGTGATGCTGTGATGCAGGTTTCAACACCACAACACACTTTTCCACCCTATAAAATATCTTTTTGCTCCTTCTCTCTTTTTTTTTTTCTCTTGGATTCATGATCTTTGGCAAAGGGGAGTTGGGGGGGAAGGGAAAAGCTACACAAACGTCCTACTCTGGCTTCACATTAAAAATAAATAAAAAAAACCCAACAACAACCAACAAAAAATAACAACACATACACAACCACAGAAAATCCTCTTTCACTGTGGGCCATCATTTTCTGTTATCTACCTACCATTCTCTGCCACCTGAAACCAGCACAAACAAAGCTTTATATGATCAATACACGTCCTGCCACCATTAATCACTGACAGAAAGAAACAAAACAAAGTAAGCCTGTCAAAAAAGTGTCCAGCTATAAAAAAAGGACAGAAGAAAGAGTGAGGATAGATGAGGAAAAAAATGAAAAGGCTGGGACAAAGAGAGATCTGCAGCAACTCAAAACAAACTCACAGTCCATCCTGCAGCTCTTGAGTATCATTTGAGGTCCCCAGAGATCGAAGGCTTCTTTCCAGAGAGGTCACTGTCAACAGCAGAGAAAGAAAAGATAAAGAAGCAGTACACTTTTTCAGAGAAAAAAATACTGGATTTTCATTCATTTGCTTGTCTTTTAATTTATTTTCCTTCAAAACAACACAATGAAGTAGTGTTTGGGTAGGTAACTCATGACACAAAGGGGACAACATCTGGCAATGCCTCTTACCCCAAAACGGATAAATTGGGTCCCTTGGATTCAGAAATGGTGAATCCACTTGTCATGTGCCATGACATGATGGAGCATGACTGCTTGTAACAGCAAGAAAACCTCCATCCCATGGACCTTGCACAGATCTCTGACTCTGCCAGCCCCAAACTTTCTAACTCTTCATATTATAGCAACTGCATGAAATTCCCAGGGCTGGAGGCAGTTCTGCTTTCTGCCAGGAGATCCGGGCAGCACTCTTGGGAATGGGAAACCACTGCTTATCCTCCTCAGGAGGTCCATGCTTTGAGGCCCCACAGAATTGCGCATGGAGCATCTCCAGCTGGAAACGTGCCCTCAATGAAGAGGCAAGAAATTGCACAATAACTATTCATCGCTCGAAATAGCGATTAAGAGGCAGAACACCGTTATCCATTCTGAGATCTTCTATCTCATTGTTCAAGACTTTAATACTCCAAACCTTTTCTATGTTTTGGCTCAGATAAAATGGGGTGCTTCGCTGTGATCGTCTCCTGTGTTTGAGCTAGGGAGCTTCTTGGGTGTTTCCATCAGAGGAGGAGAATACCCTAAGGGCAGCTGGAAGCTGGAAACATGGTTTGTTTTGCAATACACAGTGACTTCAGATTTAAGAAATATATATGTGTGTGTGTATAAAAAAGTGGCAGAAATCTAGGAGTACTGTTGCTTTTTTACGCCCTTGAATTTTCACTGTCTCAAATTCACTCTCAGATTAACAGCAGGTCACTACTTTTGGACTTGGCGTATCAAGTATGCAAAGTACCTCAAGATCTTCCACAATGGAAGATGCTGAATAAATGACATTCTTAATATTTACATGTAGGGTTTTCTCAGGATGCTTCCAGTTGTAAAAACTCGTAACTTGTTATCAGTCACACTTCAATATTTAAGGAAGGAAAAAAGAACAGATTAGAAACATGGCTCAATTATTTCCATAGAAATTTAAGAAACCCTCTATTTTAATGACTCTGCAGACTTGGACTTGGCCTGTAACTTTGAACAAGTCACTTTAATATTTTTCCACTGACAGACAAAATCCCCTCTTCTCTTTTGGGCTTCTCTGGGTTGACACCAAAAGTCACCAAACAGCATAAAAAGTAACTATTGTGCCTGGACAACATGAGTATTCAAAACAAGCTTGAATACCACCATATATTTTCACCCTGCTTGCTAGATCTCAATAACAGATTTTAGCGTAGAGTTTGGCGATTCAGTAAGATAAAGCCTCAAGGAATTGTCTATAACTGAGCTAATAATTATTATCCTTTGCTAGATGCACAATGTTTTAAAGAATAAATTGAGAGTTTTCACTAGTAACCATTTGCTTCTCTAGGAGAACAGCATTGATCCTGCAGAGATCTCACAGATATTATAATTCCCTCTCTTCTCTTCCCCCCTCCACAATCCTAACAAATCAATCTCCCATGCAATCTTATACTGTCTGTTTCAAAGACAAAATTTTGCATCATCTAAAAATACTTCTGGGCCCATCAACCCTTCAGGACAAAGCAGAGTGTGGTCTTTGGAGAACGGACAGCAAGTCAAGGTAGAGAAAGCACTTGTGCGGACATTGAATTTCTAAGAACGTGTTAATGTCATGTGTGCAACTCCAGAAGGGAAAGCAGCAGCTACAGCATCCAGGCACCTTTCTAACCTGAGCTGCAAAATCAGGACAATTCAAAGTGAAAGCTACTCTGCCAGCATCTTCTTACAAATGAAGACAAGTTTGATGGAAGACAGATCTGATAGGCAGGCAATTCTCCGCAAAAACAGTGCAGACCTTTGCTACTGCCTGCTTTGGAGAAGAACAGAGTAGGAAGCAGTTTTCCTATTGCACAAAACTGTTCAAGACTCCACATACACGCCATTTCACATTGAGGCAAATCCAAGAGTTTTTATATTTGTTAAATATAAAGACACATATACGCAAAAGAACCTGAGACAGGAATGCAACAGAAGAACAAAACGCTTGTCAGTCAGGTGAGAAAATGACTCAGATTTAAGTCCCTATCCTAAAATTTTATCTAATATTTTAATTCGAGCATAATATTTACACACTTACATAAAGGTCAGTTATCCCAAAAGGACAAGATACGCACTCTGGAAGAGCCAAAGGTTGGCATTTGATATGGCTCTTACCTGGGAAATAGCAGAACTGAGACTCAAACTTGAGTCTCCTGGATCTCGGGGGGACTGAGCTATTCTGGGATGGATCTAACTTGATTTGGCCAAGAATCGCTCTATCAAAATCTGTGTAGTTCCTGTGCTGGATATGGAAAATCCCTCTCAATTTACCAGTTCTGACCGTGCAAGCAGTAACTCTGCCAAAGGAGCAACATGTCAAGCTGTGCTGGAGAGATGCTGTGAAGCCAGTGTTAAAACAGACATCTTTAAAAGCCTTGTACGCTTAATTTTTAAAAGGCATACGCTAGTCCTCCAGGATAAGGCACATTCAGAAGAGATCACTGCTGTTGGAGCTGCACAGATTTACATAAACTGAGAGTTTGGCACCAGTTGTCTATGCCGATGCAATCCTTAAAATCAACGGGGGATAAGAAACCAGCCTGAGATGGCAATGGAGACTTTATCACACCTGGGGGATGCTGAAAAATCCTTTGCTCAGCCTCTCAGATCAAGGTAATGGGACTGCGCATGGCACCAGCTTGTCACAGGGAGTCATTAATGAGCAAGTAACAGGAATTAGAGAGGGAAGAGACCCATTAGAGCACTCAGGTTCTCCATCTGGCCAGAACAGGTCTGATTCCTCCAGTATATCCTCCACTGATCAGCTCTCTAGACATGATGCACCAAACCAACCCCTTTTACGAGTGTTATTTATTTTATTTATTTATAAGGTATTTACCGAGAGGCAGCTAAAAGCCGTACTTCAAAAGAAATGCAAAACCCTCATAAAACTAAGTAGAAAAAAAAGCCATCAATAAGACAAATTCAGCCAGTACTTGAGCTTATTTTTGTGGGTTTTTTCCCCCTGAAAGGAAAAAAACAACTAAACAAAGTCAAAGCACTATCAGACAAACTTCCCTAGGCTCAACAGGGACAGCCCCCAAAGAATTAGAGAGAAAGAAAGCAGATGCAAAGAACAGGAAAAAGCKCTCTCTATCTCTTGACACTTCTGTAAGAGATGGGATAAAAAAAAAAGTCTGTAAGCTCATGACCTGGCCGGAGAGTGATCCAGTAGCACATAAACAGAACCAACTGTCCTGGCTAAGATTTTTATTCAACACATGAGGAAGATTTCCATTCCTATAGCAGAAAAAGGGAGCAGGAAGCATTTATATGTGAAATCAGCCAAGATCAGCTCAGAGCTACAGAGATACCCCTTGGTCAGGAGGCAAGTCCTGAACGGCCCAAGAAGAACTTAAATCACCCCAAAGGCTCAGACTTCTGCAAAAAGAGTAAGGAGAGCAAAGAGGGACAAAGTATGCAACATTTATTACTTTTGTAGTGTTACTCGACAAAAATCAATGATGCTTTAAAATCCCAGTACAAAGTTGACTTCTTGTTTCATTAAAAATAGTCATTCTCCAAAGACAGAAAAAATATAGCTGAGACTGCCCACAACTTGGCATTTTGGGAATTCAAACAATAGAGGCATAACATGGGGAGCTCATGACACCTTTAGCATCCCAAGGGGGAGAACAGCATTTCAGGTGCATAGTTTCGTCTCCAAACACAACGGGGAACCTGGAAAACCCCAAAGAGACTGGAGTAAGGCAGGAAAAGAAGGAAAAGGGGAGATGTGTTTGGATTTATGCAACCCTGAAAGATGTTCAACACACCATGCCCAGCACAACAGGAGTACAAACCATCATCTGGTGAACATCTGCAACGCAGCCGCTCATTCCTTGCTCAGCCACTTGCGTGGTGGTACATAAACAACAGCACTGACTTCTGCTACATGCTCTGAGACAGAGCTTGCTGGGTTTCCTGAAGAGACCGTATGGTACAGCTGTACAGGGCAGAAGGGATCATGGGCATCCTTTCCCATTTTATAATCCTGCAAAGTTCTTTACCTAACGTGGATTAGCTCTGCAAAATCTTAGCAGTACACTCAGCATCCCTGTCCTGAAAAGCTGTATCCACTTTTGGGGAAAAGGCTATGAAGAAGCCACACACAAACTGAATGAAACTGGCTCTAGCAGACAAAAAATAATACGGGTGGTGAACGGAGCAACAACAGTAGAGTACAGGCATTTCTTCAACCTAAAAGCACTTTAAAAAACATTATAAATTCATAGATTCATAGATTTTAAAGGCCAGAGAGAGCAATTCTGATTATCCAATCTGATTTCCTACCATAAAATTTTGTCCCATCACTCTTACATCAAGACCGTAGACTGTAGCTGGACTAAAGTATATCTTACAAAAAGACATTAGAATCTTGATTTAAAGGTTCAAAGCAATGCCAAATTCATCACATCCCCTCAATAAGCAGTCCTAAGGGCTAGTTATCCTCATACAGAAAGATTGAATTTGTCTAGCTTTGACTCCTATCTCCTGATCTCGTTATGTGCAAGAACGTTCCATTAATGAGCCCTGTGCTATCTATTCGATGTCTTTCTTCCCAGAGAGGTACTTATATACCATGATCAAGTCGTCTTAGATGTCTCAAACAGAAGTTTGAATAGCATGCATTTTAAAGTCTGATTTGCAGACTTCAACAGTTGTCATAGCTCTTCTCTGTACCCTTTCCAATTTTGCAAAATAGTTTTAAGTACAGGCACTGTCATTACCTGCTTCACAGAGCACTCAATACAAGCAACTCTTAACAGAAAGCACATCATCACGCACTCTATACCATCTCAAGAGGAGAAACAAAGACCACCAGAAATTGCTCAAAACCTAATTGAATGGATTAATGCAATTCTAACAAAGAATAAAAATAGAAATTGGATTGTGGCATTTCAAAAAAGATGCACAACTCATCTTAAGGGTTTCTCAGGATAAACTCCACTACAGCAGGAGTTGTGATTACAGCACAGAGACATATCATCAGCCCTAACCTGGCTAATTTGGGTATTAATAGCACACACAGACCCGCGAGCAGGTTGCAGAACTTCACACTGAGCCCTTGGTTTGGTAGCAGACGTGCTACTACCATTCATCACTACCATTGTCAAGGTAAAACTATTAGTGCTGGAGCAACCAAGACTGATGCTAATACAGGTATTTCTGTGTGTTATGATATGGTTATACACCCATCTGTAAGCAAAGTACCAGTGATCACAGCTGGGAGGTTCAAGCTGCCACAGTGGCCACAAGCCCAGGTCACAGCATTGGAGTTTTCTCAAGGAAAAGCTTGGGAAAAAGGGCCTGGGGGTCCTGGTGGACACCAAGTTGAACATGAGCCAGCAATGGGACCTTGCCGCAAAGAAGGTGAATGGTATCCTGGGCTGCATTAGGCAAAGCATTGCCAGCAGGTCAAGGGAGGTGTTCCTTCCCGTCTACTCCACACTGGTGAGGCCGCACCTGGAGTGCTGTGTCCAGTTCTGGGCTCCTCAGTACAAGAGACACATGGACATACTGGAGAGAGTCCAGCAAAGGGCCACAAAGATGGTGAAGGGTCTGGAGCATCTCTCCTATGAGGAAAGGCTGAAAGCTGGGACTGTTCAGCCTGGAGAAGAGAAGGCTGAGGGGGGATCTTATTAATGTCTATAAATACCTGAAGGGAGGGAGCAAAGAAGATGGATCCAGGCTCTTTTCAGTGGTACCCAGTGACAGGACCAGAGGCAATGGGCATAAACTGAAATGCGGGAGGTTCCCTCTGAACATCAGGAAACACTTTTTTACTGTGAGGGTGACTGAGCACTGGCACAGGCTGCCCAGGGAGGTTGTGGAGTCTCCATTCTTGGAGACATTCAAATGCCATCTGGACATGGTCCTGGGCAACCAGATTTAAGTGGYCCTGCATGAGCAAAGGGGTTGGACCAGATGACCTCCAGAGGTCCCTTCCAGCTTCAACCATTGTCTGATTCTATGAATTTCTCCACCTTCTGCAGCGTATGGTTGTCCTTCAACCCAAGCACCATCAATCCCACCACTGCTCTCCAGTATCCCAGTGGACAAATATCACTGGCAACCCAAAGGTGACTTTCAATGGCTGAATTTCTCAGATTCTGCTCTGTGAAGAAAGCTGTCGAACTTGTGGTATCCAAGCAGTTTGCCAAAAAAACTATGAATAACAAGTGTTTTAAACAACTGTTTGTATAATGCATCTATCAGTTACTCCTCTGAAAAATAACAAAAAATAAACAAACATGAAGTGTGCATTTCCCATTTTGCTTTTGACAGATTCAGAATCATCGTGTATGTAATTGAGATTCTGACAAACTACTGAAGAATCATAGACTCATGCAGGTTGGAGGGGATCTCTGGAGGTCTCTAGTCCAACCTTCTGCTCAGAGAAGTTCCACTTAAGAGCAAGTTGTTCAGGGTCTTGTCCAACTCTGAATATCTTGAAGCATGGAGATCTCACAGCCTCCCTGCGCTCCTGTTGCACTGGTTGACCACCCTGATGGTCAGAACCTTTTTCCTCATACTGAGTTGGAACGTCCATGTTTCAGATGCCCTTTGCCTCTCGTCCTTCCACCGTGCGCATCTGAGAGGTTATGGCTCCACCTACTCTACAGTCTCCCATTAGGTAATTACAGACAAGAATATGATTTCTTTTAATCCATGTTCAACTTGTGGTTGACCAGTACCCCCAGGWCTTTTCTTCAAAATAGCTTTATAGCCAGCCAGCACCCATCCTGTCCTGTTGCATACGGTTATTCCATCCCAAGGCACAAAGGAAAGTGTGAATAATTATTTTCCTTCTGGTTTTACAGCAAGCTGGGCACTTGAATAACTTCATGGAGCCTACCCAGAGCCTACGTTGGTTTCAGGCCTTCACCTTCTGGGATAGTGAAGAGCAGCAATGAGGCTCACAGTGGTTGGGGCAAGGTACATCCATGTTGCAGGAGGTCCTGAACTCAAGGTGATGATTGGTGAAAGTAAACTCAAACCTACCAATCCCTTATAGTCATAGAAAAATTGGTGCTTGAATTTTCCTGGCAGAAGGAGCATACACAATTCCTCTAAAGAAGAGACAACTATGTTTTAGAAGTTTTACTTCCCATCCTTCTTCTAGCAAGGTTTCCTTGCTACAAGGACTAGGGCCTTACCCCTGGGACACGTCGGAGAATAATTACAGAAATAAGGAGGCACTAAGATCCTTTCTTTACACCTAGGCCAGCCCTCTGTCACCCAGTCCCCATAGACACAGACCAGACCAGACAGAGAAGCTGTCCAGGTGATTCAGAAGCAATTTCAAAGGCCACCGTAAAATCAGCACCCGATAATTTTAGATCCTTGTCTGATACTAGTGAATTTTAGAACTGGGATACCATGACATTAACTACCATTCAGCAATGTTAGTTTATATCTATCTGCAAAATACACCCCTCCAGCCCAACCCAACAAAACTGATGAGCCAGAGCATGTCTCCAAAGGAGGGAAGCACTCTGCATCTCTAGGGTCCGGGGAGACATGAGCAGGAATAGCATCCCCGCTCAATCTAGAGAGTGAAGAATAACAGAWGAGTTTTGGTGTTGGTGTTTTTATAAGGGAGATAGATGTTTTGCAAGCTTATATGACAGGCTCTGAATGCAGCAGCGCTGCAACACATTAGAAAACGAGTCTGGCTTGTTCCACCTTTCTGCGCTCTAACTCCCTATTGTAACAGATGACACAATTAAAAATAGAAAAGGATGTGGTCTCAGCAAGGACTGGAATATATCTGTGCCTGTTTAATGGAACATATGGTGGAATATTTTTACATCCTATAAAGAACTGTGTATTGGACATGTGCTGGTGCTCATGAGATGCAGCAGCAGAAAAACTGCATTAATATTTGCTCCTTGACAACAGGAGCTGCCATACACCGTGTACATGCACACGAGTCATCAGCAGGACAGCACACAATTGACTAGGAAACCTTTCATTATACGCACCATTGGAGTTAATTCGGAAGACATTGGCTGAAGTCTCCTGAAAAAGTTCCTGTAGTTCGCTGGGATCAATCTGGGTGGCTGTGAAGACAAAAAGGGAGAAGATATATTAATACTGGAGACCACCGATGACTTTGAAAGGGGCTCACCTCCCAGCTGATCCTTTGAAGGGGGATGCAAGTTCCTCCTCGCTGCAGAAATTTAGCGCAAGTAGGTGGTCTCATGTAGCCTTACACAGTGTCTGATCACGCAACTTGCACTGGACAGGCAAATACCTACTCCAGCACCACCAGGACAGTAAAGATGCTGCTGCAACATGGCAGATAGGGCCCACGTGGATTGAGACAGCATTTGTAGGAGTTATTAACAATTGGAATATAAATGGCTTCTGCTCATTTATCAAGTGGGAGTATCAGAGCCACAAACGAACCAGAAACCGCGAGCACAACAGCATGGCTAACCATCGCTTTCCAGAGCAGGAGGGCATGCGAGCAGGTCCTGCCTTCAGAAAAGGGGAGGAAGCAGTGAGTAGAGTGCAACTGCTCCGTGGGCTCAAAGCTTTTGGGGCAGGAGGGAGATGGGAGCCCAGATGGGTCCTCCACACATTCATCTTCCAGCCCCCAAGAGAGGCTCCCCTTCTTCCTRTTTCTTCCAGAGAGCCCAACTGCARGGRTCAATGAGTCAGTGCCAGGAACTGCTATTAGAATCATAGAATCATAGAATCATYAAGGTTGGAAAAGACYTCTAAGATCATYRAGTCCAACCRTYAACCCARCACCACCATGCCCACTAAACCATGTCCCTAAGCGCCTCATCTACACGGCTTTTAAATACTTCCAGGGATGGTGACTCCACCACTTCCCTGGGCAGCCTGTTCCAATGTTTAACCACTCTTTCAGTAAAGAAATTTTTCCTAATGTCCAATCTAAACCTCCCCTGGYGCAACTTGAGGCCATTTCCATGTTTGGATGTGGAGCTTATCCTCAAGCATCGGGATTTGCACCACTTATGCTGCTGCCCAGATGACTTCTCTCAACTTCATTCCCACGGTCCCACTTTGGCCAAGGTACCCAAATCTGCCCTACAAGGAGAACACTGAAGTGAGGGTTTGAATGTTTGGGTTTTCGAGGTTTGGTGGTGGTTTTTTTTTTTTGTTAGCTTCATTTCCCAACTTTAAATCCCCTGAAACTATCCCGAGTTCCTCCACAGCTTCATCATCCCCAGAGAAGGAGCGATGTGAGGTTGGACTGGGCCATATTACAGAGAAAGGATACATCGCTTAAATAAGCTTTAGACAGGCGTTTGGGTTTTGATCGGTAATAGTCACCAGAGAAACACTCATTTATACCTATGTCTTTGGCACCAGCTTTACGGCAGCAGCTTTATAGCAGATTTTCCCGTAGTTTAGCCCTATTCTGCCTCCCACCTGGGTCAGCTTTTGCAGGTTTCCCAGAAGCTGCTCTACCTGAAACTTTGGTCAAGTCCAAAAGCACCGCAGGGCTTGTCCACCCGACACGCTACAGCGCATTCAAACAGCCACTGCTATTAGGAGCTGCTCCTCTGARCCGAAGCATTACAGAAACTCGAACAGGAGCTACGATTCATATTTTCAAGTCAGCAGACTGTAACTACAACATATTCTGCATCCCTTAACCAGATTTCCCTAAGCTGTTAAAACACCACGTGCCCAACCTGCATTTGGAAGAGCAGAAAGTCAGCGATGGAGCGAGGCAAAAACCATCAATATTGAACAAAACAAGAAGCCCGCTTGATGCACTGCTCAGGTTAGTCCTGAGGATGCATCTCCCAGTGCTTGAGGATAAGCTCCACATCCAAACAGCACAATCAGGGGATTTTCCACTGCTTCTCACACATCTCACCCGCAGCAGCACCCACGTGACATGATTCAGCCCTGTACTAGCCATAAATAAAGTCTTGGATCAGTCTGTCAGGTTGACACAAATCCGGGGCATTAAATGGTGTTTAATCCAAATGCACAGGGGCTCATTGCTAGAGATTTTCCCACTCTTCTCTTCCTGCAGTTCCTCCTAAATCAGCTGTCCCAGACACTCCTTTCCTTTGCTTTATATATGAGGCTATATAACACAAGAAATTAGCTTGGGCTTACCCGTCCCTCAGGAATTTCACTTGTTACTAACAAGATCCAGCTTTCATTAAATCACTGACAGAAGAGCAGCACAGGATAAGATTTTTAGATCTTTACAGACTGYGTTGACCCCAGTTTCGGAAGGTTTTTCTTGGATTTTCAGTGTGCCGACACGCTCCGGGTTAGTAATACAGGAGGATGGGGGGCCAGGACATGGCTTCACCTTGGCTAAATTTCCAATTGCATGTGCTGAGAGGACTGGTCCACACATTTTGTGATAGAGGTTTTTGGATGGGTGGGGGTTTTTTGAGGGGAGAGAAGGGTTTATTTACCTATTTATTTCCATTCTTTCCTTAGAAACACTGAATTTGCCTCAACAGATTTTTAGCCTGGCCCAGTGATCCTGAGTCCATACGCACTTAGGTACTTTGCTGAATGAAGCCTCAGATGAACCATGATGCAACCAAACCAAGGGCTGGAAACTCCTTCAAGTCCTCAATTATAAGCACCCAGCTAGGAACAGTATTGCATTAAACCCCCCAAATAATACAGACTGCAGACTTCAATGTGTTCCCACATGCGGACACTCCTGCAGATTCACAGCATCCAGCAGTTACCCCTGGGGAGTCATTTAAAATGCCAAAACCACCCCAAAAGCAAAGATGAAATATCCCAAATGTTGCAAAAGGCAGGAGAAGCACCAATTTCACTGCACGGACTGTGCACGTCTGCATTTCGGAATCCCTGCAACACCATGAGAAAGAAACACCGAGCAACACTGCATGTCCAGAGTTGGTCCATAAAGTTAAAAACTACCCAGAAATTCAGGTGCTAATTTGGGAGGGTGGGATTTATCCAACCTCCCCTGGGTGGCCATGGGGAGACCGATTTGCTCACCCTGTACCGCACTTCCCTAATGGAAAAGAGGCAAAACACAGCAGGACAATGTGTGAGGATCATACTTTGAAGACATGGAAATACTTAACTTTTTAAGCCTCAGCATATTTATTTTAGCCAAATGCAAGAGGACTGTGAGATGATGAACTCCCCCTTGAAGGCTTGAAATCTCAATCCATAAATATCTAACAGAGAGCGCCACGACAACCCCACACCTCAAAAAAAAGTGCAAATTAAATGAAAAAACAAAGGCAGATGCAACCTTTGGCCAGAATTTCCAAACAATTACTTTGAAAATACAATGCTCGGAGAATGGCTTATCTGAGAAAACTGCATTGAATCTGGCTTGCAATTTCCTGCCCCTGGACTTTTATTTCATGTTACAGCATGCTGCCAGTTCTGGTTTTATTTCATTTTTGTTTTAGAAAAGAAAAGAAAATAGTAACAAGGAGCTTGTTTTAACTGCTCCAATTTCAAGCTTCCACACATCAAGCAGAAATGTTGTAACCATCCACGGAGGATTCAGCAGTTCGAGCAGACAAGCAAAACAATTTAAAAACAGCAGCAGAAAGCAAAGCACAAATGCATCTGTACTGCCAAGCTAAGTGAAGACACACCAAGACTGTGAAAGAAAGTGAATATGAAGTACATTTGTGTCTAATAAAAAATGAAATGTCTTTCACTACATAAAGCGAGTGCTAAAATATTACAGTTCCCCAAGAAGGAATATGAGGTTGCCGATACCCAGTAAATACTTTGCATGCCCCGATGCTAATAGAGTTCAGGGCCACAACTGGGGAAAGGTGACTTCTACTCACACTGTGGGTCCTGAAAGCTGTGAAGGGTTTGTGGTGGATACATTACAGAATCCTATGTGCAAATCACTTCTCTTCCGCTTCCTTAACTGGATATTTCCAAACACGTTTTTACAGTTTCCAGCTATTTTCGTCATTTGCTTTGCAGCAGAATCCCTTGGCAGGAGATAGGACAACCCAACTTCCTCTGCTATCAGCTCAACCTTCTCCCCACCTAGCAAATAGTGATGACCTGTTATATTTATTGCAATTGCTAAAGCAGCAGCAATCAACACTGGCATTTCGGATATTTTCCTACTGTTTCTTAATTCTTCTGTCTTTGGCCTGAAAAGCTACAGGTGGGTGAAGCAAATGAAAAGGGCGAGCTTTTAAATACATGCTCTACCAAAGCAAAGCGTGTTTATATGCGCTCTGGCCAGCTGCAATGGGAGACCTCAGCTGTAAATGTGATCTTAAGGAAATGTGCAGCTTGAGATAGAGCCACTGCCTCGTAATCTGCCTTGCTGCACTCCTGGAAATGCATTTATTGGCTTTTCTTTTTKTTGTTGTTGTTCGTGTGCTTATTTTATTTATTGCACTAAAAATCCCTTTCCTTCACAAGAAAAATAGTTGCATCCCATCACGTGATAACTGCACCTGCGCAGTGCGAGATATTTTTTGTCCGATGATGCTGACAGTGCACTGAGGAGGGACWGAGAGGGAGGAGGAGTGGACATCATCGAAGACAAACAGTCCCTTTCACCAGACTTTGCTGCCTTCTCCCTGCTATTAACCCTTCCCATCTTGTCATCCCAGCAAACTGCCTCAAAATAAACCTTGAAGGGAATATGTCCACTAGTAAATAAAACAGAGTGAGGGAAAAAAACGTATTTTATTGTTAGCTGGCTGCTTAGCTCTGTATTGCCAAGACAAACGCAGGAGCTGTTCCAGGGATAGTTTATCCCAGAAATTGCTTCCTCTAGGCAAAAATCAGTGAGACTGCACCAGGTTTAAATCCAGATATGCAACACCATCTCACACCTATCATCTGCTGTGTGGAGGTGGTATCCTGACCTCTGTGCTGCCTCTAGCACTTTGGACCAACACCAAAAAAAAGGAAATTGAATCATAGAATCATAGAATTGTTTAGGTTGGAAAAGACCTTTACGATCATCCAGTCCAACYGTTAACCTAGCACTGCCAAGGCCACCACTAAACCATGTCCCCAAGCACCACATCTACACGTCTTTTAAATACTTCCCAGGATGGTCACTCAACCACTTCCCTGGGCAGCCTGCTCCAATGCTTGATAACCTTTTCAGTGAAGAAATTTTTTCCTAATATCCAATCTAAACCTCCCCTGGTGCAACTTGAGGCTGTTTCCTCTTGTCCTATCGCTTGTTACTTGAGAGAAGAGACTGACACTCACCCTGTCACAATCTCCTTTCAGGTAGAGAGTGGTTGAGCACCTTAAAAATCCATACAAGCCTCACACATGATTTTTGTCACCRTTATTCCAGTGGAGACTCAGAGGACTTTGCTGTCCACGTTTGAGTGCACTTATAATCTCTAATTCATCACACCTCTGTCTGCAGGAGACATGTGGCATGAGGACTGCTCAGTGGAGGGATGTGGTGTCAGTGCTTGGAGCAAAATATAACCTGGGAGCTCGTGGTCTTCTTCCCCCCATCCTGCTCAGGAGGGAGAAAATGCTGCTGATGCACATGGGCATCCCTGGGGCTTTCAGGTGCTATGACAATCAGTCATCAGCTCCAACCACCACCACCACCAGTTATGGCAGGGGAAGGAGAAATCTGAGCGATCTGGCAAGTGGAAATGTCTTTCAGTTCCTCTTCTAGACAAGCCAAATGCGAAGCCTGAGCAGGCTTACAGGGTCTTGTCTCTAGTGATCTGGATATAATTAATGTCCAAAGGGAATAGCTAGAGGTCCAGGGCAACAGGCATGGTAAAGGTATCTACAGGAACATCCTTTTGCTTAATGTTAATGAAAATTGCCCATGTTCCCCCCGTTAATCTTCCTTGCCTATTAATTATTTCACACTAATTTGAAGCTCCTAATGGCTTTTCTGCAGCCAGGTGAAGTCAATTGCCTCCCTGAACTCAATTTTGTAGCAAACCCAAAATAACTCAAAAGTTGCAGAAAAGAAGAGGCAATAATTACAGTAACTCCAATGAAAAAGGAAAAGAGGAAAAACAGGACAAGCATTCAATCTTTCAACTTACAATACTTAATGTGTCTGTAGTAAAGCAGCTCAACACCTCAGAACTGTAATGCATTTATCCCCAATGCACCACCGAGAGTTATGGCTGTGCTCTGTAAAAGACAGTCACGGATTTCCTGCATCTGCATCTTTGCTCATTTGAAAGTTTTAACTGAAGTTATAACATCATCCTTTGCTGAAAAAAACAAACTTCCAGCAGAAAGTTACTCGTTTATCCAAATTCCCCTTTTGGACCCTGAAACACCTGGAAGGGGTAAAGTGAAGGTAGGGAGCAACATGCTCGCTACGATTTAAAACCATCCACCCCAAATACTCAGTTTACCTCTACCAATAATGATTAAGCATCACCTGTATTCAAGTCCTGTGGCTTAACCCCTTCACAACCCAGTTGAACGGACAAGTCTTACCCATCAAGAAACTTGTTCCTTCCCCAGGACCAGGGGACCCATTGCAAGGCTTCAATTCCCCGCTTCCCGCTGTGAAGACTTTTCACAGCGTTGACCTAAGTTATCCAAGAGAGTAACTCTTTATTGAAGACTATGATCCACAACGAGAGCCATGTGCCTCTGGCACTGGGAAATCAAACTCAAGGGAGAGAAAAAGATTGATTTCTGGCTGCTAGCCCAAGAGTAAGAGATTTGCTCTGGAGCAAAATGCTAAATTCATGTCTTTGTTTCAGCTTTTCCACAACAATTGACGTAAAAATGAAGAGGTGGAAGAAGATGAAGGAGGCAAAGGGGGAAAAAGAAAGAGTAATGACAAAGAAGCAGCTTGTCATGGGAAAAAGAAAATGCTACAGAAAACAGACAAGCAAGAACTGGTGGATGCACAGACACCCCCAGACAAGTCCTCTGGCCACCAGTACTCAACAGCTTCCCAGGCTGCTCCTCCCTCCTSTGGACTCGCTGGTTTCTGAGACTATGCTTCATATCAGCCCTCGGTCTCTTCCACAGCAAGAACACGGATTTGGTCTTCAGCTGCGTTTCCATTTCATATAAACCACAGAAACCTCATTGATCCTCATGACCTCTACTCTTCTGTTGAAACTGGTCAAAAAAGCTTCAGCAAATACCAGCATAGAAAGGATTGTCCAAGAGCATGTAAGGCTCCTTTCCTCAAGGAAAAGAGCTTAAAATAGAAAGGGAAATGAAAGGGAATGAAAGAAACAGCATTGTGTCTAATGTTGCAAAGTTGCTCCTAGTATGCAACCTTAGGAGGTTTTTATTTCCTCCTGTTGAAGTTTGAGTGAAATAAGTGATAAAGGGAAATGTAAGCAAAAATCACACTCATCAGGCAACGTGTTTTTCATCAGGATCAGAAAACGTGATGCTGTTTCACGTGGCAATGCTCTGAAGCTCTTTGCTACGGATTTATGCAGCGACTTGTACAAAAGACCTGTGTCTCCTCGGCATGGCCACAGCACAAAGAGGGGACACCGAGGGGATTGCACATTTAACAAATGGGATGAAGCCGGTGTTTGCATCAATCCTCTTCCAACCCCCATTCTCACACGGTGGGGTCAGTGTATTCAAGAACTCAATTACCTATAGGTTAACTCGGGGTCTCTGTTTGCATTAACACTTATAAACTCCTTTTCATTTTTTCGAAATCGCCTTCCTGGTTTGGCCAAGTTCTCCTGAACATACAAAATAAAATTTTCCTAGTTTTAGAAATGAAGATTTACCTGAAGGCATCTCAGCTGGAAGAACCCGTTTTGTCCCATGCATCTGAAGGGGAGATGTGTTTAGGTAGTGAAGGACCTGCCTCCTCCTCCTCTCCCCAAGGGAAAATCGGGAAGCCAGGAGGTCTCTCACCGCACAGCCTTGCCCTGAAGAAGTACCTTACTCCCCCCTTACTTCCCCACCAGATACACTAGCAGAAAAAATACAGAGAAAATGAGAGAAAAAAACCACATCTACTTTAACAGAACAGATTTTTTTCTTTGAAAGACCTACCACAGCTACAGCAAGCTGACCAGAGGAGACAGAGATTTTATAATTTCTAAGCCGAGTTAAGTGCAGGGCCCAAATTCAATGAGTGGACAAGGCCAAGGAGGTAAAGCAGGCAGGGAGAATCATTTCAGGTTGGTAAGGATCCCACTTAGGCATGCATTTTTTCCTTGGGCTCTCTCAAGCAGAGTTTCAATACATTAACCTTTTTAAAGCCTCTGAGATTTGTGCTTTAGTTAACGTGTCCTCAGAGAAGTAACTGCAGCGCACGGTGTCCCCAGCACAAGTGTTCCTGGTAGAGCTATTAAGTTTTAACTGGAGCTCAGCATGGCTCTTTCTTGGAAGATCCTAGGAAAAAAAATGAAGCTATAAATATATATACAATACATATCTCTGAAAGGAATAATAAATACAGAGCCTATCCCAAGAAAAGCCTAAGAAGTCAAGGAAAAGGGCTATTCAGACAAAAGTTTTCCATGTAGGTGAGGTCTAGGGCAGTGGGACCAAAACTTTGCAGCTTGGCAARTGTCTGTGCTCTGGTGGCACAGGAGGCATCACAAGGAACAGCCCAGGCATGGAGAAGCATCCCTTACAGAAATCAAGAGAAGGTAAAGGGTGAGCATTAACTTGCAGTGAAAGTCAACCTCAGAAATTAAAGAAGATACAGAATTAAGACACTATCTCCTCCATGACCTAGCTGAGGAAAGGGGCTGCACGCAATCTGTGTACTTCCATTTTAAATCAGCCAAGAGAGAAGTTTTTTCCTAAGCCACTTGGATGGAGCATTATACCTAGGGGTGCTTTGCCATATTGCCATCCTCCCTGCCCTATCATGAGGGAAACCTCCCCCTGCAACTCCAAACACAGAACCAAGTCCTCAGCCACAAAAATGCAAATCTGTGTACACCCAAGAAGCGGTTCACAGAGAAAAGGAAACATTAGTTATCTTTCTACAGTGCAATCAAGATTCAATCAGATTTGCTTTGCATTATTTCTAGTTAAGATGCTTTTATTCTCTTTTGTTTCCTTCTTTACCATATATGCTAATAAGAAACTGCTGAAGAAGAAAGCAATGAGATGCTCTAGGTACATAGCTAGTGCTGGTATCTTCTCAGCCCTGCAGCTCACCCTGCGCGTCCAGGAGAGCATGACTGCAGTCAGTGCCAGTGTATCAGCTCACGTAGAGGGAGCCTGGCCAAGGAGATTTGCAGCTGTGTTGACAACACATTGTTCAGCTTCACTGAACCACTTTGGATCCGTGTCCCAGAGGGTACATCTCCACCATTCTCGTAGCAGTTGCCAACAAAAACAGCTCCCCAAACCCACCCACGCAGTATTAAGGCAAGCAAAAGAAATATCCAAGTAGTCCACCGAGAGAAGAAGTTGCCTCTAGAGCCAACCCTGAGATGCACACATTCATTCTGCCCCCGCCAGGCACTGACTCTTGGCCGAGTGGAGAGGTGTCCTCCTTGGTGAGCACCACATCGTTCCATGCGGCCAGGCATGAGCATAGCAGCCCTGCCCAAATTTGCTCCAGCTCTGAAGGTAGACTTCGCAATTGAACAGCAAAGCTGTGACCAAAAGCCTGGAGAGACTGCACGTACAATCTTGACAAGGAGCAGAGACATCCCAGACAGCATCAGAAACAGCATTAGAGAAAGTTGCTGGCATGAAGTGTCACCCAGAAGATGGGATACACCACACCGTAAAACAAAAGGGGTGAGATGAAGCAGAGGTGCGGGATAGAGGCCGCTTCCAGCTCATGGTGGGGGGGAAATACACATCAAAACTCAACAAAAAAAGTCCCAATCAACCAACAAACTTTAATACATTATTACCCTAACAGTTTATTTTAATTTATTATTAACAGGTTCCCTGCTTTTGCAAGGACACTAGAAATATATCAGATCTTTTCTAGCAGCAAGTTACAGTTCGTGGTTTTCAGTCTTTTCTTCTCAAGCTTGTTAAAGATGCTAGAAAGCGAACGGTGGCCTGCAGTACAAAACCTGATATTCTCTACATCTGCATTAAACCATATTGCTGCTAGAAGAAACTGTTGTCATCCTATACTCCTTTTTAGGCAGCAGTGAAAAAAATAAAAATAAAAACCAACCAACTAAACAAAAAAAAAAAACCCCACACTGCCTTCTAATTTCTACCACAAGAAAAACAGCAGCTCTTGTTGATTTAGTAGAAGGAAATGTCAAAGACTCATAAGACCATTTCTAGACAAAAAAGCCCATCACTTCATGGTGGCAACACAATGGCTGAGTGATTTGAAGGTCAGGCAAGCTTGGCAGCCCATGGGAAATGTGTTGGTGGGATTCTCAGTCCTGTTTTACTCACTCAAATATCTATAAAATTAATGAAGTAATTCAGAGAATGATGGCCAAAGACATCCCCGTTTGCAGAGGTGCTCCTGTCCAGACAGGAGAATTAGGGAGAATGTTGATTTTCCATGATGGTTAACTGCAAAACAGACTTAAAATGTTAAGTAAAATTTTAAGAAGAATAAGTGCAGAGCGGAACTGTGCAATGGATTAAGCAGCTGCTAATTCTGGCAGAGTGTGGAATTTTGGCTTTGGTTGGACAGTTTTACAATTAAGAGTTTTTCTCCATTTTTAAGCAAAGGGGAGGCAAACTTTAAAAGGTTTTGCATAATTCTGATGTATTACCAAGGCGCAGTTAAGGAGCTTTTAAACAAAACAAAGCACTTTTTGATTCATTTATTTTGCTGGTAGTGGATTAGGAGAGAGTTAAAAAGACAATTCATTTTTGATTGAAATAAATCAATGTACTGGAAAATACCAATTAATTTGCAAAATTTCCCTATCCAATCCCATTGCTTCCAACTTTCCAAGATGGAAAGTCTAATCATGTTCCCTTCTTCATGCTCCAAAGCAGTAGCAGAAGCAAGCGCTAAGGTGGTGCCTGCCTGTATTTTTAAAAGGATACCCAAGTTATTTAAAAAAAAAAGGCAATTTAAGATATTTGACAATTTTGGTTTGTTTGGGTTTTTTAATGATGATGTGGTACGCGTATATCAATAAAACCTGAGTGAAAGCGGGTTTTTGTTTGCACTGCTATATTCCCAGGATAGTCTGCAGTGYTGTGCTAATGCAAACATGGACACAAGCACCAACAGTATGTGAAAACGCAAAGGAATTGACTGAAAACAAAGTGGAAAGGATTCATCTTCCACTCACTGCCCAAGCTGTTGGAAATGTAACGTGAAAACAGCCAACAAAAAAGATGAAGAATCCAAATATTTTTGAAACGTCGTTATTTAAAGATTTAGTGGTGATATAAATTACAAAATACTGTTTTTATTTTTAAACTAGCTCTTAATCAGTCTCTCTTCTGGTCTTATTAATGCACTCAGCACTAATTGCCTTAGAAAATATCTTTTAAAAGACCCAGGCTATTAATGACAAAATGGAGATGATTTTTTTTTTTTTTTTCTGATTAAGTCCATGTGATGCAAGGAAGAGGCATCAGAAAAATCAGCTATATGAATTAAAGACAGAAACCTTTAAAAATACTACCTTACCACAGCTTTCCAGTTGAAAACATCCAGGTAAATGGGTATTTTTTTCACTCCTTGTAAATTATGGATTCTATAAACAAAATCCTGAAATGTGAACTTGATTACCAAAAGGACCCCCAAAGCATCTTGGATAAAAGGTTAGTAATAAAAATGAGTAAGAATGTGTGATCCCAGCAGATAATACGTATAATTCATGAGATTATCCTTACTACCACTGTACCAGAGAGGTTCCAGGGTTGGGATGAGTCACTAATCTAACAGGAACAATGACAGAGATGAGACTCAGTGCATCAGTAGTGGTGACACTCAGATGGAGATGAACAGTGGGGTGGGAGGAGGGAGAGCTCTCCTCGCTGCTCTGGCCACTGGCACCCAATGAAGTCAGTTGGTCTCTCCCCAGCCCCTTGGCATGTGTGAGTCCATAGAGAAGAAGAGTTGGAGGAGGACAGGAAAGCACGTGCATGAGAGCTCTGCAGGAAAAGGTGGTGTTGCAAGATGCGATGTTGGACCTCAGCAGAGCTGCAAGCTTGCTTCAGGGTCAACCACGTTTATTCCAGCACAAGGTTGAAGAAGCTCTAGTGTAGAAAATGCCTTTTTTTCCCATCTCCTTCCTCTTCATCTCTTCCTTTGTTGGTCAGGACTAAAATTTCAGACCATCTCTAGGATATAGAAGACAAATTGAACCTGCAGTAAGTAAATACAACATTCTTGGAGAGCCCTTGCAGCGTCATTGAGATCTGCATGAAGAGTTTTTACAAACCAGAAGCCCCAGAGAGGTGAAGTGAGATCTGGGAAGACAGGATAGCAAGAAATTACTGAAACAGAGACAAAGTGGATGCAATGGGAAACAATGACCAAGCAATGTGACAGCTGGCATCTATCTGTGGGAAAAAATAGTGTTTTGCAGATGGACACCAGAGCAAGAGCTGGAGCAGATTTCCAAGTTCAGAACAGAAGTACCAACCGATGCACCCTCCTTTTCTGGAGAGCTTCAACTCTCCAGCAAAGAAGGAGCAAGGTAACTTATTAGATGTCCTAAAGAGAAATGAAAAAGTGCAATAAACCCCTTGCCATTTATTGGTAGTCTTTATCTATATGTTTAAATAAGAAAACTATACTGATAATTTATGCATGATAATTTATGCACCTTCCCAACATTTACTGAATGGAGGAAGGAAAATTACTTTTGTTTGCCTAAGATTAACCATAATAGAAACCATCTGGCCCAAGGAACTAGCTATTTTGGAAGAAATCATAAAACCCATACGGGGTTTTATAATCCATACGTACAAAACCCCATACGCCATTCAGGGAGGAGGATGAAATCTGCCATAATTTCTGGAAGTCTCCTGGGTTTGTTTCTGTGGGACGTTGTATGCAGAGCTGGTCCTCCACAGCTTATGGGATCTGCAAGTGGTCAGCAGAGGTGGTAGCAGTGGCCATAAAACCTCCTGTTTCTTGTTACACAGCTAGGGCTGTAGTTATTCACTAGAAAGGAAAGACTAGTACAAAAGGCACAGGCTGAGCTGTCTCTCCCTGGGATTCACATGGACCAGATTTTGAGTTCTCTGACCCTGAGCAAGTTACTGGCAAGCCCTTGTATTGTTCATCGCTAGTGAGATGGTCAACGTGGGCAAACATTACAGAAGTAGTCTTTTATTTTTCATATACAGAGGCACACACACACTTAGCAACAGTCCTTCCTCATCTACTGAGACAGAAGTAGAGGGGAACATTATCTTACTGCTATTTGTTGATTAGAAAAAAATACTTTGCTTTTTCAAAGACAATTTCAGGCATAATCTCATGGACCTGTTAACCTACAAGGCAACCTCTAACCCATGCAGAACAACACAGCCCATGACAGTGYTAAAAAATAAAATAAAAGCAACGGAGAAGTTCCTTAGCAGTTTATGTAAAGCTACAGAAGAAATGTAGTTACTCCACTTGTAATGTGATTTGGACAATGAACTTTATACCCATGCTTGCACAAAAAAAAAAAAAAAAGAAAAAAAGGATTGCATGGGTGTTAATGTTTATTAGAGATTATTATATCACTCTCTCCACCTTCATAAAAGCAAGAATATCCCTTCCCTATGGGTAAAACAGCGGCATGTCTAATGCAGTGGGGCTCAGCCCTAACGTGCAGGAGGACTGATCCATCCTCGGGCCCATCTGTGCATTCCGTTGCGAGACAAAAACTGGCCTTTTGCTGTTTAATTCAGCAGAACTTCGCTCTCTTTCTCATTCTCAGCATGACTCATTAAATATCTGCAGATCAGATTCTGCTCTTCATCTTAATCGAAAAGACTCTATTATGTACTTGAACACAGACTTTCTCCCTTTCTTCCAAAATAAAACAGAGACATGAGTTGAAGTGTTTGCCTAAAAAAAAAAAAAATCCATGGCACTGCGATACTGATGAGTATGAGAAAGTGGAAGTGACAGGAAACTGATGAAGAAAAGGCTGAATTAAATTATTTAGACAACTGGTTTATTAGCTAAAGCATTCTGGTTTAGGTCAACAGATACAAATGACAAACTCAGTAAGCTGGTTTCAGCTGAAAGGTTTTTTTCTTCCTCCCTTTACCGTAGTTGAAGCAGCCCATTGCAAGCTTTCAGAGGGAAATGTTTTGACAWTTTGAACCAAAATATTGTGTATTCTCAAAATTTGCCCACATTTAAACCCCCAAAAGAACAAGAAAACTAGAAAAAAAGAGTTTTTTTCCCCCAATATTTCAGTCAGTGCAACTCTTCTTTCTTTTTTCCATTTTCAAATAAACTCTAAACATATTTATCAGCCATAAGGAGGAAAAACTTAAAAAGTAAATAAAAATCAATTATTTACATCATCCCACTGAGTACCAGTACCACTGCTCATGCAGAGAGAAATGCACATATAAGACATAGCAAAGTGGTGAAAAACAAAATATAGCTGAAAGGTTTTGGCTCCAAGGGCAAAAACTCCTGGAGATGCGCAACCTCCACAGGAGCTAACCCTTTAGTCCCTTTGGAAAATCTCAAGGAATCCCAAAGTGGACATTCATTTTAGGACTGTAGCAGTCATTCTGTTAGTAAACCCAAGAAATACCATTTTGAACTCTTCCATGTCCCTCTTCCTCTTGTAGCTTCTCTTCAAACATCCTTGCAAAGTGCTGCAATCATTTTCTGACACTCCTTCCATGACATATTGCTGCAGCTGAGGTCAAAGACACCCTTCCCCATGCACACTCCCTATCAAATGCTATAAAAGGGTTAACACCCTGATTTTCTGCACACATACAACTGTTGCCATTATTAATGGGAAATCTGAACACGTTAGCAGTGTGTTGCCAGCAATGGCTCTCTGKATTTTCATCAACGTCAGGACTACAATAATAAAATATAATGTTCTTGCAGAACAAATAGGACTGCTGCCAAATCCCTGCTCCCCCACGTTCCCTCGTGCTGCTGTTGCATCAACCAGCGTTAAACGGTTGAGCTAGGCAGCTAGAGCCTGTGCCTAGCRTGGCTGGGGCAGGGGGTTTATCCATCCATGAGCTAATAGCAGCCACTCGATGGGGACCGATCTTGGGTGCCTGTCTGGGGATGCTGGACTGCCTTCTCCTTCCTTTCCTCTCTTTTTGCCTCCTCCTCCTTTCCTTCACCCCCTTGGCCTCTTACTGAACGCTTTTTCCACCCACTGCTTGTAAAGTCAGCAGCAGCCACCGCCTCATGAAGCAGCTCCGGGAGACTGAGATGTGCCACATCCCTCCTTGGGCAAAATTCCCTCCTTGCYGCTCCTTGGGAAGAGTAGGTTGAAACTGAAGGGCCCCCAAAACTCCCTCTGTCTGTTGCCAGGATGGTGCATCTCTGGTGCCCATGTTCAGCTGCAGCAAGCTTCAGCCCATCCTTCCACTTGCTGTCTGGATGTGGTCCTGAGCAACCTGGCCCTGCTTGAGCAGGGAGGTTGGACTAGATGACCTCCAGAGGTCCCTTCCAACCTCAACCATTCAGTGGTTCCTCAACATGTCATTCATCTTCTTCCTTGAAAGAAATGGTGATGAAGACCCAAGGATCAGGAGTGCTATAGTCTTCTTTCATAAACATATCCTGACTCCCTTCCTCCCACCCCATTGCGCTGTGCAGAGGGGACAGGTGCTGTGCAGCAGAAACTGTGCAGGAGTCGGACTATGTTGCTGCTCAAATGGGTAAAATGGTGCTGCTCAGGGGCAACCAGTAATCCTTAAGTGCCTCCCACAGACTTTTCATCATCTTGCAGMAATTAGGTGTTACCCTTGCACCAGCCCCACTGGGTGACCACAAGACAGATCATGTAGACTGGGTGATGCACATGGATCCACTGGGAAAGGAGATGCTTCACAGACCGACTTCTCTGCTGATGGTCAGTATTGGATGAATGAAGTCCAGGAAAGCATGGACAAGACCACACTGGGCATGCAAAAGTCACAGTAGCCAATTCTCCCTGAAACCAGAAAATATCTCCTGTTGGATACAAAGAAAAGAAGTCTTGAAGGTCTTGAAGGCTTGTCTAGAAGGTAGGGATCAGCCCCTAAGCACCCATTCAGTTCCAATGAGTTCACGGTCTGGTTGGAAAGTTCATCATCTGGTAACTTCCTCCAAAACAGGTGGAAATCAGAGTTTGGCAGTCTCACTCACTCACACTCCTGTCGCACTCCCTGCACTGTGCTAATTCCACACTTGAGATGGTTTAACATCCCCCAGAGATCTGAGGAGGAGGTCAATCAGCACTTCTCTTCCAGTTCATTGTAACGAGCAGCCCAAGCAGTTAACATCAGTTAGTTTAAGTGAATTGATTTTATCTGAAATTCCTGCTGTTGCCTTCACGCGTGCACACACATCGTTGCAGCTTCTATAATTAGAGCACACCAAGAGAGAAGCAATTTGTAAGGAGAATGACATCTCTGAAACGCGTCTTTCTCAGAAAGGTGTTGTGTGCATGTCTGGGGGGAAAAGCTTGCATATTCAGGAGGAAAGCCTCTATAATGATGCCACTAGGCATTAACTAGAAACCTAATTGGTTTTGTCTTMGTGACTAACAGTCCAAAGTCATAAAAAAAGAAGAAAAAACACATATGTACACACAGGTGCACACATGCACACACCCCTCGGCCACCTGTGCTTAATCAAAGACAAGATATATATAAAATAACCAAAATATTAGCCAACATGCTAAGCATAGTATCTCTAGACACCGTGGATCTGTTTACAGTGCAAAGGCATGAGACCTATGGGAACAAGCCTGGGGTATTTATATAGGTTGAGATTTACTAGCAGCATAGTGCATAGTGCTCTGGTCCAGACAAAATGCTCCCACCCACAGCCAACCCAAGGCTGCTTGCTAGGTTTGGTGCAGCTAAAACGTGCGTGTACGATGCTGACTGGGGTCTCACTTGAGTCATGAGGGCTTCTTTTGTGTCCCCTTTCCTCCCCGCAGACCCATGCCAGGTACCCACAGCAAAACGAAGCAGAACTGCTGCGGTCTCTGGGCCACCACACATGAGATTTGGGGTTATTTTTGCAAGCAGGAAGAGCACAAGACCTCGCCAGACTGTGAGCCATGCTCTGTGCAAGCTGCGAGCAAGAGCAGGGGTGATGGTCCCAGCCCTGGTCCCAGTCCTGGTCCTGGCCCTGCACAGGCGACCTGCAACATCTGAAGCTCTCTCCCCGCTCCGGTGAATCCCATCTCCTGTTTCTATGGAGGTTGGAGGGGGAAAATCCCTCTGAACCTGCCTGCAAGAGTGGGTGGGGTAAAAGCTTTGGGTCCTTGTTTCCCTGGCTGAAAACAGGATGGTGCACCTCCCACCCATCCTGCAGGCAAATCCAGACGACCTCCTGATGCAAGGAGCTGAATATACATCGAATAATACTGCAGTAAGTTCTTAGTGTACAGGTGATCCAAAAAGACTGGCAAAATAATCTCATGATYCCTTCTAGCTTTAAAATCCATGATTGTGAGAGCTGAAAGACATGCCAGAAAAGAATATAATGCTGCTTACTGTTAATGCCAAGACTAGACATATTTCACTCAAGATCACGGCTAAATAACAGAATTTCAAAACTTCCAGTAAACTTTTGTGCCTGTAAACTGCCTGAGTAGGTGGAAAACAACACTTTAAAAAGGAGCATCTTCCAGCAGGAATGCGTCATGCTCTGTCTAAATGAGCTGGGATTATATCTGGGCACTTCCATGCCATTGTATTAAAAAATATTAAAAAAAAAAAAAAAAAAAAAAAAAAAAAAAAATCAAACTTCACAGACAAGGAAAGTTAAAATTCTCATGCCTCCAATAAAAAGTTGGAGGCTTACATTTCCCAAACAGTTTTTTGTTTGTTTTAAAAACAAAGTCTATCCATGCACTGGCTTCTGAATACCTTGCCCTCGTATGCTTTTTTAAGCTCGTTAATTCAATCAGAGCTCTATTACAGTCTCTCTGTCCTCACACAGGAATTGGCTGCTTAATGCTCAAGCTCAATGGCAATAAGCAAGATTCATCTGACTGCTACAGGGTAGTATTTTGCACACAATAATTAAAGCACAGGTATTTAGTGTTGCACTATAAGCCAAGGCATGAGGAAAGGCACAATCCTATTTCTTTTTGAACGCTGAGCTCCCGTCATGCCATTACTAATGATACTTTGCACAGCGATGATGAAATTCTCCCAAAGTTTTCTGTATTCCCCCACTACACAGCCATGTGAGGAATCACCAAAAATACCTCTTCCCACAGGAAAGAGGTTCATAGACCCAGTGTAGACCAGCAGCCCATAGCATCACACTAGCGCGGGACCAGATTTCCCTGGTGGTCTTCAAATTGAGCCCTTGGGATGTGGCATCTGTATTAGAGATGCTCCAGAAGACCCCAAAGGATGCTCCTGCCCTGGCACCTGATTACACATCACAGCATCAATTTTTACAGCTACAACAAAACTCCCTTTTTCTTGCAGTCATGCTACAGCTTAGGACATGGACGGGGAGGTGGGATGAGGAGGGCATACTATTTCTAAAACAGCCTGCGCTTCTGTTCTAAACAGTGAAAAACTCAAACAGCAGTGGCTACAGCAAAAATCACTCGCAGTCGAAATGATTATATGCTGRTGAAGCACCACCTGGAAAAGAGCTTATTAAAAAAAAAAAAGCAATACCAAATAAGAAATACGTTTGCTGCATGCATGAAGGAGCCACAGTCCCACCTTCCTTGGGTGCATTTTGGTATTGCTAGAAAACAACTCCCGGCAGCTGGTGAGCTCCAAGACACACGACGAGATAGAAGAGCTCTCTAACTCCCGGCTGGCATTTGAACCTAGGTCAGATGTTACCTATGTCAAGGCTGGGCAACCTAATGTACAGCGATGTGGTACAGCCCAGGTTCCAGCACACAAACATCTGTATCAAATGTTGGTCGTCTTAGAGAAAACCCATAAGGATCCCCAAAAAAGCCTGCAAAGATTTCCTGCCCCTTGCTTAGCCATCATCCRATTGTACCTCCTCTTCACCCATCTCATGGAGGGCAACTTTCTTGAAGAAACCAGCCCACCTGGGATAGGGGATGGAAGACACAACTGGGCTGTGGAGAGCAGCACCACGCATGCAYAAGGCAAATCTCCCTGAGTCGCGATGTCCACATCACGGAGGTGAGCAGAAATACGGCAAAGGGTCCGGAAGTCCTCCAAGCCAACGTGCCTTCAGCTTGGTATGGGCAGCCTTCCCTCTACCACTGGGGGTCAAGAGCTGACCCCCATCCCTCCACCCAGCCAGAGCTGGCAGCGCCGCACTGAGCAGCATTCAATTAAGAAAGCAGCCTGCAAGCCGAAAGAGAGCTGAAACACTGAGGGAGGAAGAAGCCAGCTCAAATAAATGGATAATTGCCATTTAATTCCCGTGTATTAGATTTGGCAATACTTGCATTACGGTTAAGTCAATAAAGCAACTTTGACTCGAGCTGGATTTGACGAGGGGACRGACCGATCAATCTGTCTGAGATGCAGGCTCCCAGTCCTGCCAGGGACACCTCGGGGTGGGGGCAGAGGAAAGGCAACCACCTGTCTGTCATGTGTTGAGGGAAATGGTCCTTTATGTGCCAAAATGAGTATTAAGTAAAGATCCCATTCATGCTTTTCCTAGATTAGGCAGCCTCGTTCATGGACAAATGCAGCCCCTTATTCCTACGGCTCAATAATTCTCTACAGCAACAACTGGCCACCTTGCTGGAAAGATGACGTCGTGCCAAGTGCGTCTGCCCATCATGTCCATGTAAACACAACTTACGAGGCAAGCCCATGTAGGAGATTCGCTGTCAGGCAATTGGCTCAAGAAAGTGAGCTAATTAAAGCTGCAGTGGAGAGTTGAAAAATTCCCCGTGATGACTGTCTCACAGCTTGTCACTCCAACCTGGCTGCCCGTCGGCAGGAGGAACCGCGCTGGAAAGGACGCCCATGCAACCTGCCACTGACAGCGGGCTACGGCAAAGGGCAGTGAAGGACCAACCATTGCAGATGTTTGTAGYCCAATTCAATAATAATAAACATATTTCCTGGCACCTGACATCAATAGATATAAAATAATTCATCTGGTTTACAGGTGCAGTTCCCTTTCCTTGAAACATGTGAAGCCCTTGCTTTTTTGGCAAGCAACAGTGTCCTTTGGGATGGACAAAGTCTCACTCTACTGCAACACAGAGTGGCTCGTAAGAGTAGATGGAAACCAGGTGAAACCACAGGAGTCTGAGTTCAGCAGAGTACATACCAAGATGGCAATGCAACCAAAATAGAGATGTGCATTATTTTATAGAATCATAGAATCATAGAATCATAGAATCATAGAATAGTTTGGGTCGGAAGGGACCTTTAAAGGTCATCTAGTCCAACCCCCCTGCCATGGGCAGGGACATCTTCAACTAGATCAGGTTGCTCAGAGCCCCGTCCAACCTGACCTTGAATGGTTCCAGGGATGGGGCATCTACCACCTCTCTGGGCAACCTCTGCCAGTGTTTCACCACCCTCAGCGTCAAAAATTTCTTCCTTATATCTAGTCTAATTCTACCCTCTTTTAGTTTAAAGCCATTCCCCCTTGYCCTGTTGCAACAGGCCCTGATAAAAAAGTTTGTCCCCATCTTTCTTATAAGCCCCCTTTAAGTACTGAAAGGCTGCAATAAGGTCTCCCCAAAGCCTTCTCTTCTCCAGGCTGAACAACCCCAACTCTCTCAGCCTTTCTCCACAGCAGAGCTGTTCCAGCCCTCTGACCATTTTTGTGGCCTTCCTCTGGACCCGGTCCAATGGGTCCATGTCTTTCTTATGCTGAGGGCTCCAGAGATGGACGCAGTACTGCAGGTGAGGTCTCACCAGAGCAGAGGAGAGGGGCAGAATCACCTCCCTTGACCTGCTGGCCACGCTGCTTTGGATGCAGCCCAGGATCAGGTTGGCCTTCTGGGCTGCGAGCGCACATTGCTGGCTCATGTCCAGCTTTTCATCCACCAGTACCCCCAAGTCCTTCTCGGCAGGGCTGCTCTCAATCCCTTCATCCCCCAGCCTGTATTGATACTGGGGGTTGCCCTGACCCAGGTGCAGGACCTTGCACTTGGCCTTGTTGAACCTCATGAGGTTCACATGGGCCCACTTCTCCAGCTTGTCCAGGTCCCTCTAGATGGCATCTCGTCCCTCAGGCGTGTCGACCGCACCATTCAGCTTGGTGTCATCTGCAAACTTGCTGAGGGTGCACTTGATCCCACTGTCTATGTCATTGATGAAGATATTAAACAGTACTGGTCCCAGTACGGACCCCTGAGGGACACCACTCGTCACTGATCTCCATCTGGACATTGAGTCGTTGACCACTACCCTCTGGATGCAACCATCCAACCAACTCCTCACCCACCGGACAGTCCACCCATCAAATCCATACCTCTCCAGTTTAGAGAGAAGGATGTTGTGGGGGACCATGTCAAAGGCCTTACAGAGGTCCAGATAGATGACATCTGTAGCCCTTCCCATGTCCACTGATGTAGCCACTCCATCATAGAAGGCCACGAGGTTGGTCAGGCAGGACTTGCCCCTGGTGAAGCCATGCTGGCTGTCTCGAATCACCTCCCTGTCCTCCATGTGCCTTAGCATAGCTTCCAGGAGGATCTGTTCCATGATCTTCCCAGGCACAGAGGTGAGACTGACTGGCCTACAGTTGCCCCGGTCTTCCTTTTTCCCCTTTTTAAAAATGGGGGTTATGTTTCCCCTTTTCCAGTCAGTGGGAACTTCACTGGACTGCCACGACTTCTCCAATATGATGGATAGTGGCTTAGCAACTTAATCCGCCAGTTCCTTCAGGACCCGCAGATGGATCTCATTGGGTCCCATGGACTTGTGCACCTTCAGGTGCCTTAGATGGTCTCAAACCTGATCTTCTACAGTGGGCAGCTCTTCATTCTCCCAGTCCCCGCCTTTGCCTTCTGCAGCTTGGGCGGTGAGGCTCGAGTGCTTGCTGGTGAAGACTGAGGCAAAAAAGTCATTGAGTACCTCAGCCTTCTCCATATCCTGGGTAACCAGGTCTCCCGTTTCCTTCTGGAGAGGGCCCACATTTTCCCTCATCTTCCTTTTGTCCCCGACCTACCTGTAGAATCTTTTCTTGTTGCCCTTGACGTCCCTGGCCAGATYTAATTCTATCAGGGCTTTAGCTTTCCTAACCTGATCCCTGGCTGCTCGGACAATTTCTCTGTATTCCTCCCAGGCTACCTGTCCTTGCTTCCACCCTCTGKAGGCATATTACACTGTATGATATACAATAGAATTATGCATTATATACAGTTGCTCTAGTGACTTGCAAGACATCTGCCCTATCCAATAGCCGCAAGAAACTATGAAAAGCGGAAGAGAAAACCATTACGTATTGTTTTCAGTGAGAATACAACCAGGCATTGCACAGTCTCTCAGGCTCTATATTCTGATAAACCTGGAAGTGCCTGGAGATATTGCCATTAGTTCCAGTGGATTTAACATACATAGGGCACAAGCTCTTGCATTCAATAGCAGGATGCATCATAACAGTATTTATCCATATAGGTTGAAACTTTGCCACTATGAAGTAAGGACCTGTTCATCCTCCACTGCTTTAAAAAAACCCACCCTCCTCCCCCCCAGAAAAAAACCCTACCCAACACTTTATTTAGGAATTTCAAAGCAAGGCAGTAAAGTAACAAAAATATCTAAATTCCTCTTTTCATTTTTTAATGTTAGAATATTAGTGATAATTCTTCATCTTACAGTACRTATATGCATGTCATGTGGCTATGTATACACCCAGATACACATAAAACATGTTTTATAGCATATTATTTTTTCATTGCAAATATTTTCCTGAGATGTCCTAGAATGAGAGCACATTAAAAGCACCTGCTACTAAATCTTTGCTAAAACCTCCAAATTTCTCATGAAAATCCGAAGTGTGCTGTTAATGAAATTGTTGAGTTTTTAACGTACATGTCATTTTGATGAATGCAGAACATCATTTCCATAATGTCTTACGTGTTTCATGCACTTCTGGGTATTATACCATCTTCTTGATATCCCAGAAAAACAGATTATTAGCACAAGTAGGAAGGAAAACAGAATCATGAAGCCATGTATGGCTACAGAGAATTTATTTCAAGGTAAGACTCACTGTGTAAAACTTCCCAAGTGCTTGCTCAGTTCTCCAACCACTAGATTAATACTTTCCAATCCTTGCAATAATTTAATTAAAGTGATCAGCAGATGAGAAGTAATACTGCACCACTGAATCTAATTAAACTTCAAGTTTATCCTCTAGAAATCAAGAAAAGTATATATTTCTTCAAGAAAAGGCATTTATTTTATTCTGACAGAGGAAAGGATAAAAGAAAAAACCAATCAATTTTGTTGATAACATCTCTCTCTCTCCTCTCTCTCCCCCCACCTTCCAAATGACAGTGCTTGCCTGGCTAAATAATAAAATAATAAGCATTCTGCAAAGCTAATCTTCCTGTTCTGAGCTGTCTTAGCCACTTTGTCTCTTCCCACCCATGCCATTGCATAGCAAAAGAATAGTGCCTTTGTAAAAATGAGAACAAAAAACAAATGGAGGGGAGGTCTCTACCATGTTGGAACCTGCCAAGAAGAGAAATAAAAACTTAGACCTTCTTACCTCTATTTGGCAACTGTACATCTTACAAAAGGCTCCCCCTCCATCCCTGTCCCATGCAAGCATTAACACTCTAAGCTTGATTGGAGCTTCGTGCAAAATTAAAGCAGGGGTGCCGAGAGGGAAGGTAATCTACCCTAAGCAGGCAGCAACAAAATGACCTATGGAGCGTATTCCCACTTTCTGCTGCCCAAATCTCTGCTGCCGAAATCAACACCATGGCCTAAATCTAGGTGTTGTCCAGCACCTCCTCACTATAGAGGCATGTACGCATGTATGGTAACAAGTTGTGCTTGCAGACAAGACCATTATGTCTCCACTTGGCTTTCTTGAAAAATCATGCTAAAAAGTTTTATTACTGGAAACACAACACTGAACACTGTTAACTAGTGCAARAACGCAAAGTACTAAACATTTAACTAAATATGTACGATTTCTGAACTAGGCTTGCTCAATTAACATTTTACTGCAGCAACCTCCAGGGCAATACTGTCTTGCTAATTAAGTATTTGCTCTTCATCCCCTTACTGAGAACAGGCTGGTTTTACTCTGCCTTTTCTCATGGTCAAAGAGCAAGTGGATGGGCAGTAGAAGAGAAACAGTTGTATAAAAAGGTTCATTTGGCTGATTCAGACCTTCTCTAGCAGCACCTTTTCCTCCTGATGCTACATCCCCTTGTAGACAGTGCTGTGTCCAAGCTACTGCATCAAGCGGGCATGGGTTGTGCATCCACACCAGTAAAGCTCTCAACACAACGGGTTGCCTCTGAGGAAGGGTGGCCAGGAACTGACTCAACTGACCTACAACATAAGAACAGGCACGTTGGGGAAGATCAAAGGTCTACAGCGRTGGTGAACAGCAGATGCCTAGAAAGAGTAAAAAGGTGGAAAGCACACATGCTACTGCACAAGCACCTTCCCAGCTACCGACCACTTGCAACCCAGGGACTTCTTGAGCAAAAAGTGCTTCTGTGGAGTYTCCCCTCAAAGCCACATACACTTTCAGGACCTGTAACAAACTACAAGAAGGGGTTCAATGACATAATTGGAGCTGATTGAGGCTCCCCTCCGTTTGTTCTGAACATGACATCTGCTACCTTCACATGATGTGTGGAGACCAAACATGACTCTTGGTCTTCACAGCGAGGAGATGGGCTCAATATCAGAATAAAGATGAAGCTGCTACCCAAAAACTGTGCAGAGAACCACCTTGTTAGTGAAATATCATTGCCACAAACCTTGTAGCTCTAAATCCTTAGCAACTCTTCAGGGGAAAAAAARGGGAATGAAGGAAAGAATGAAAGAAAAAGGTTTGCAACATGAAGGGCTCTTCGTAGCTTTTGAGAGATTTCTACTACTTCTACCATACTGCTGCTGCTCTGCACATGCTTGTAGGGTGAGCCATATAATCACCTGAAGGAAGATGATTCAACATTTTTCTGAGCCAACAGGTCAACAGTGCAAATCCCAACTGAGCAACCTACTCAATGAATCATAAAATGGAAAGAAAGAAACTCTCCAGGTCAGCTAGTCCCTTCCCAAGAAGGGAGGCAGCACAGAAATGCCCCTCCACATACCTACTCTCATTGTCTACTCTCATTTTAATGCTATTCAAGCAGCAAAGCTTGTTCTTCACTTCTTAAAACACTATTCCAGTGTAACACATCCCAGCCGTGATTTATTATCACTGCACAATGGAGAATGACACTGATCTCTCCATAGAAGTCTGAGTTTGCTTGAGGGCCTTTCTTATTAATTGGCCTTAACATTTTTATTGTGGTGCTACCCAAAAAAACCCAGATTGTGCCTCACGCGCTAAGCACTACAATTGACTTTAACTCCTTACAAGCTATTGCTTGCAGGTCTGCCATGGCCTTCTTGGTAGTTCAGATGCACCCTCTCTGAAAGATTTCACAGGCATCTCTTCCCTTCCCAGTCAAGACCTGAAAACAGACATCTCCTTATCTACAAACCAGTAAATCCCCTTCTGGACGTCTTACAAAGAAAGAAGGAATATGTATTAGTCTGTAGTCCTATAAGTCAAAAACCCCCATATTTTATTCCTGTCTGATAGCACCTCAGGAAAATTGATTCACTTCTCTGTGAGTTGGCTACTGCATCCATAAAACAGTGATGATAAATACTGGACTATTGCTCCAGGGTGGCATGAAGGTTAAATTCGTTAATGTTTGTAGAGTGGCTGTTTGGATGAAAGACACTAACCATGGGAAAATTATTATTATTTATTCTCACGGGGGCAGATCACAGCTTCATTAACTCTACATGAAGACATACGTTCTACAGTAAGCGCAGGCAAACCTAACTCCTGCAATGCCCAGATCCCGTATGTGCTCAGCACAGAGTCTGAAACACTGAAACAGAAACCAGGCAGAAAATACATGCTGCCCTCAGTTAGGATCAGCCTGCTGTCCCAGCAGAAGGAGCATGGTCTAATGCAGAATGGCAAGATTAMATTTGATCTACAGATGTATTTCAGCTCTTTAGGGAGAGGTATGCAAGAGACATAACCAGGTGGAAAGAGAAAGCTGTCATCATGCTATTGAAGAGAATATACGAAGCATGAAAGAGTGGAGATTGCCCTACTATCATGAACAGGGAGAGCCGGGCACTCTCACACCAGTTCCTGCTTAGCCACTGATGTATTGCATGGCATTGGAAACTCGCCTTCATACTTGTTTTCAGTTTGCTTTTGTGTGGTTCCATGGACAAAGAGAAGACCCCCATGGAGTGCAAGAGGGAGCAGATAAAAAACTGGCACCAGAAATGTAATTCTCAGCCTGGCCACCATTCACCAGCAAAACATCTCTCCACAGGGCATACAGCCCTTTTTGTACCTTCCGCCAAGATGCCACAAGAACAATGTCAAAAGAGCAGAATCACAGACACACAGAATGGTTGAGGTTAGAAGGGACTTTTGGAGGTCATCTGGTCCAACCCCCCTGCTCAAGCAGGTTGAATCATGTTCAGACAGCTTTTGAATAACTCCAAGGATGGAGACTCCACAACCTCTTTGGGCAGCCTGTGCCAGTGCTCAGTTACCCATATAGTAGAAAAGTCTTTCCAGACTAGATGGACCCCTGGCCTTATGCAAGATGGCAAGTCCTTCCCTCCCCATGCAGTGTTTCCACCATCGCCTGCCACACGAGCCCGCTGTGTAGCCCATCTTCATGTCTTCTACTGCACAGAGGGTTGGAGTGTACCCCAGCTTGGGCAAAACATCAGCCTGCGCAGCAGGACTCCAAACTCTGCCGCTATCTATTTATTAAAACCAACACATGAACATGAGATGTAGGAAATAAGATCTCTGAGGAAGGCTGAGCCCACTCAGGTCTCCGATGAGAACTTACCTTCCAGATTCAATGAACCGAAGCTACTTTTCATTATAACATAGCGAAGGATAAACACCATTGCATTAGTCAGCTCCTGGCAGTCAGCTTTTGAAGGACATTGAGTGGGTGGCAGAGAAAACCTGAAAGCAAAGGAAAAAATCAGACTCTGCAGCACGGCATTATTTGGAGCTGGTCTTCTGGCATGCAGTGTCGCTCCTGCTGTTGTCTGGAGGCCTCTTCCTGATAAATCATATCATCATGTCACACTGCCACTCCCCAGGCTCACCAAATGCAGACCAGCAATGCCCAGCTTTACTTCTCTCTGTTGAACATCTCCCAGATGTTTATCCGTATTTTATTAAGGCACAAAATAAAACTGGATTATCAATACATCACTTTGCAGAGGTAAACATGGGATATATCCCCTTCTCCACTAAAAGGGACATCAGAGCTTTGCAATAGCTGACACTACTTCTTGAACTTTTTCAGGAGACTGATGTTTTTTCCGCAGGACAGAATTGAGCGTTCATCACACCACGCAGTTTGTCAGAAGTGCTGAAAAAGAAATCGGAGCACGGTGTCCTGGTAGAAGAACCGAGCTCTATGGAGATGAGCCTGATTCTGGTTCATGCAAACCGTGGCTGGTAAATCGTTACCGCTATTTCCAGGTAGACAGAGATCTTCCCAGCTAAGATCCTGCAGTGCTGGAGAAACACTGCTCCCGCTCAAGTCAAATAACTAGCAGGGTTGAGGCAGACAAAAGCAGAGCTTCAGGAGTGCAATTCCCCTCCCACGCTCATGATGGGCAGCGATAATTATATGTCCGTTTGTTCATACACTAGAGCACAAACCTCTCCAATACCATCTTTTCCTGGTAGCCATCTCCCAGTGGGGCTTGCAGCTTGATGGTGGAAAACCAATGAGTGAATCATGATTGACGCATTTGTTGTTGGCGCATTGGGTTTGCGTGGCAAGGTTTTGGTAGTGGGGGGGCTACAGGGGTGGCTTCTGTCAGAAGATGCCAGAAGCTTCCCCTATGTCGGACAGAGCCAATGCCAGCCGGCTCCAAGACGGACCCACCGCTGGCCAAGGCAGAGCCCATCAGCGATGGTGGTAGAGCCTCTGTGATAACATATTTAAGAAGGGGGAAAAAAAAAACTGTGCAACAGCAATCGCAGCTGGAGAGAGGAGTGAGAATATGTGAGAGAGACAACTCTGCAGACACCAAGGTCAGTGAAGAAGGAGGGGGAGGAGGTGCTCCAGGCACCGGAGCAGAGATTCCCCTGCAGCCCATGGTGAAGACCATGGTGAGGCAGGCTGTCCCCCTGCAGCCCATGGAGGTCCACGGTGGAGCAGATATCCACCTGCAGCCTGGGGAGGACCCCACGCCAGAGCAGGTGGATGTGCCCGAAGGAGGCTGTGACCCCATGGGAAGCCCACGCTGGAGCAGGCTCCTGGCAGGACCTGTGGACCGGTGGAGAGAGGAGCCCACGCTGGAGCAGGTTTGCTGGCAGGATTTGTGACCCCGTGGGGGACCCACGCTGGAGCAGTCTGTTCCTGAAGGATGGCACCCCGTGGAAGGGACCCACGCTGGAGCAGTTTGTGAAGAACTGCAGCCCATGGGAAGGACTCACGTTGGAGAAGTTCGTGGAGGACTGTCTCCTGTGGGAGGGACCCCACACTGGAGCAGGGGAAGAGCATGAGGAGTCCTCCCCCTAAGGAGGAAGGAGCGGAAGAGATAACGTGTGATGAACTGACCGCAACCCCCATTCCCCGTCCTCCTCCGCCGGGGAGGAGGTAGAGAATTCAGGAATGAAGTTGAGCCTGGGAAGAAGGGAGGGGTGGGAGGAAGGTGTTTTAAGATTTAGTTTTTATTTCTCATTATCCTACTCTGATTTTATTGGTAATAAATTAAACTAATTTTCCCCAAGTCGAGCCTGTTTTGCCCGTGATGGTAATTGGTGAGTGATCTCTCCCTGTACTTATCTCGACCCACGAGCCTTTCGTTATATTTTCTCTTCCCTGTCCAGCTGTCCAGGCTTTGGTAAGCACCTGGCATCCATCCAGGCTCAACCCACCACAGTCCATATCCACTCCAGTACCTTTACGTATTGTGCTTAGYGCAATGGAAGGTGCTGTGGAACGTTAAATTTCCATCTCCAGGAYGGACAGCCCTGCAGGACTGAAGCTGTTGCTGCTGCCTGCTGAAAGGGATGTGCTGRAGCCAGCTCATCCTTGCTAAATTCCTCAGACACACAGAGGCTATCTTCTTCCTAACTAGGTCCCTCAGAGAGGCCTGCATCTGACATGTGAAGGTGAGCTCTGCTGCTAATACACTGGATCCAAAGAAGAAATATTGAAATCAATACTTCAATACTTATATATCTGAAAAAAAAAAAAAAACCCAAACCAGACAAGTTGAGGATTTCGCTGCCACAAGAGAAGTAACTCAGTAACATCAAGGAAAGGTTTATTTTTCTCTATCAATATTAAAGCATTTAAAATCTATTAATTAAATGCTTACAATCACCGAGGCAGACAGCATCCCCACCTCATCTTTATTAGTGTGTGTGTGTATGTGTTTAGCCATAAACCCCACCCAGGGATGAACAAGTTCAGCACGTTTGTTGAAGCCCCACACTTTGACTGGTAGCCTGACCAGTACAAAAGTTTTCAGTCTTCCACTTCTCTCTTTGGGGCATGTTCCCCTCCAAGAAACAATGCTTTCAACACTCATTTCATTATTGACTATTTTACCAAGGAGAAATACCTAATGGAGTTTTTAACTATTTAAAAGGAAAGCTTTCTGGTTTGCCTTTAGCAGCCATAAGGTCCACTTAAAGTGCACAGCAACCAAAAAAGCTTCAGCTTCGACTTCCAGCCTGTGCTACCACCATCCAGGGAAAGTGAGTGCAGCCCTTTCCATATTGCATCCTACCCAAAGCCTTCCTAGAAATTCCTCTCTTAAAAGAAGATATCCTTCCACAAACRACAAAGAACACGAGATGAGCAAGCATCGGAGACTGCCAGCGTGGCTACCAGACAGTGCAATACTTTTGTAGGAATTGCAAGAATGGTGAGAAACAGTAGGAGGAAGTTCTAATTCATAACATCTGGGTCTGAAAATCAAAATGGATTTGCCAACTTCACCTTCCAATATACCAATATACCTCAGAATTGCGAGGAAGGCAACAATTATCCCTAATTTACTGAGGGAACTGTAGCAGAGAGAATTAAAGGCTCTGACTCACACACACTAAAGCAAACAGTGGCAGGAGCATACACTGTTTTACCCCAGCAAGTGCTTGCCCCACCAACTGCTTACCCCCTGGGCACGATGGTGCCAGTCACAGCCCAAAATATTCATAGAAACTCTCTTTGGTTGGTGCTTTAAGATAACACTCAGGTGCAAGCCACATGCTATAGTGCTCACTTGGGAGAGGGCAACCTCCAGAGCTGAGCTGGACACCTGCAGCCCACCACGTATAACAACATGGTAAAGTTTGTCAGGGGTCAGTCTGAGCCCAAAATGATGTGCGTGAAGTCATGCAATTAAATATTCAGTGTGGTAATCRCAATGATGAGCATACCAAGTGTCCAGGCTCCTCCAAGGGTTCGCAGGTCTGTCCCAAATGCACTTCGAGACTATAAAAGTGCTCACCATGAATTCTCCAACTGCCAGAACAAAAGCAAACTTGCAAGTCTCCACGGCTGTAGGAGCAAAGATGTTTGACACATCCAAGACCCCAAATTTGGCTTGAAATATCTAAAGGTATTAACCAGGTTCTCAGCTACCGTAAAAACTGGACTGATGGGAAAAGGAGTGAGAGAGGTCTGAGGGCAAGTAGGTGATAGATGTTTTAGGGTTTCTTTTGTGCTTTCTTGATTGAACTCAGGTGATTACCTATGAAATAACTATCTATCTACAACCTAGGTATAAAAACATGTTTTAATTTTTTTAACAGGATTTCACATCACTTCAGACTTGAAAAATACATCTTTTTGATAGGTTTTCCCATCGCTTAAGACTTGAAAAAAATGTCCTTTTTTTTTTTCCTTTTTTTTCCTTTTCCACTGTAGAGTTCTTCCATTGCTTTTATCTCTCTGAAGCTGCTTGTACTAATAGGCTGACTTCTGTGATGCTGGTCATAAGCACAGGCTGGGAGGATGACTTAGCCTGTGTGCCAGCCAAATGATCAGTCAGAAGTCCCACCAGGGTCTGCAGGACTAGAAACAGGAGCTTTAATACAGTGTTCCAGGTAATTGCACCTAAACAAATTCACAAAAACAGAAAATGTATGACAAACAAAGAAAAAAAAAACCCATATATACATATTATGTAATTATATACACACAGAAATGCCCTGTAATGTCAATTTTGGGAACCGATTCTCAACACCTTACATATATTAAAGGAGATAACAACCAAAAAGAGCTGCATGTTCATGATTAAAGAACTATAAGGCGAGGGAGAACAGCTAACCACACATATACACACAGACACAACAGCACAAATGACCTACAGCAGTTCTCAGTGACAATCACATTGACTCTTGCACCGTGTGATAGTTCTTGGCACCTTCTCCCACCTTTGAGACCAGACCTGTGAAAGGCACCTCCTCTGCTGGAATGCCTTCTGCTAGCAGAAGCAAGGCTGAGGTATGTTGTGCTCCTACAAATAACTTACTTTCTCATAAACGGGTCAAATTAACCCTGATTTATGGAACTGAAATTCCAACGCAAACTCATTCAGATGTCCAGGAACACAAATTCGTTCTTATTAAACAACCTTAAACAACTCACCAGAAATTTCACTGTTATGTCAAAGAACCCRATATTTTAAACTAGAAGAGACTGTTGATCCTTTCTATTACAACAATTTCAGAACTTGCTAAAATGATGACTACCAAAGATCTGAAAAAAGAAACTAGAGCTTCTCAGCTCCCCAAAATAAGTCTGTGGCTTCAGAGGAGCAGCAATGGTACCATTGGCTTATTTTAAGAAATGGGTCTCTTCCCTTACGATGTTAGACATCTTTTCCAGAGGTTTGGCTGGACTAAAATACCSATCCAGAGTTGGTCTTAGTATCTTCAATATCGTGCAGAGAACATCAATGCATGCTGAAGAGCCTTGTAACCACTTTTGTCTCATATCAGGACATATGCAGGATTCCACTGTTAATGATGTTGCAACTATTCCTTGTATCTAGCCCCCATCCCGAGATCACTGATCTTGCAAGAAACTACAGAGAAAGCAAAACTGTTATTCAAAGACTACCAAAATTAATGCCTATGTATAAGTCTTTCATTTTTCTAGATAGCTTTCTTAAAATTCAGGCAGTCTTTGTCCTTAATTAGTAAAAGAAGCTATTGCCTGTTCTTCCTAACAAGACACTTATCTTCCCAAGTCTAGCAAGGTATTTCTTAAACATTGACAAAGTTCCTCACCTCGTATTAATATTTTTATACTTAAGCTGTACCCCAAAATAGTAACCAATTATTTCTTCAAACGCTCTTATGATACTGGTGCATAAAGTGCTTGTTTATCCAGTAATACCACAAGGATGTCACTAAATTCAGCCTTGCGTTCAGAAGAGATTTCAAAATATTTTGCATCTCAAAATAGTTTACATCAAAGTAAACTTCTGAAGGCTGATGGAATCGCCTTGGCTTTTGCAGAAGGATGTGACCCAGACACCATCCACATCTTGCACAAGGCTATGTCCAACCATAAAGACACATCTGAAATTTAATAATCACTTTTACAAAATCAGATTCAGCGAGGATATTTGCAGAATAGCCTGTGCAGTTTTAAACTGAGTTCTTTGCGAGAAATGAGAGCAATTGCTGTCAGTACTTAGGACCGCGACTTCAATGCACAACTAAGTTACATCATTGAGCTGATGCAACTAAAGCCATGTGTGCTTGTAGCCAACAGCAAACCAAGATAAATTAGACTTGCTTACACCCATGTGAAAGATTTAGGCGAGTGTGTTTTATCTCATGTTGGCATCGGGTTCAGGGGACAAACCACAGCCCCGCTAATAAATGGCAACTTGTTATACTGATGTGGCTTTCCTGTGCTTCAAAGCCTTCGGAGCGCAAGGGAAAAAAAATCCCACGTTCTTTGATCTCAGAAAAGAGCATATCAATTCCTTTTATTCACCCAGGCCTTTCTTCTAGATCAGAAGTCCATTTTCTTGAGGCAGAGATCACACGCATACAAGGATTCRCATTGCTGAGAAGAGTTAACTAACCACCTAAGTAAACGCTTTTTCCCCCCAACCAAAGTCCCAAATCCTACCTTTATTCACCATGTTTGAAAATCATTGGCAATAAAAAGGCAGCTAGGAGACACACCGTGAGCAACACAAAGCTGTTTTAGTCACCCTTCAAAATGTAAAAGAAAATCGTATCTCTTGTTTCAATTTTGCTATAATATTCAAGATGTGTCACACAGCGCACAGACGTTGTGCATGTGTTGCTTTCTGGCCTGATTTTTTTTTTAATAGCAAGGTACAAGTTATCTTCTGCAACACTTGGCATATTCCTGGTTGACAGAGGTAGGGGTTTCCCCAAGTATTTCTTAAACTAACTTGACATTTCATATAATTAAATCAGCAACAAGAGAATAAGCATTTGAGCTATCATGTTATCCGAGCTTCACATATATGAAAATAATTGTACTATCTCCCAAATCAGAGAAAGACACAACCAGACTGGTTAAAACCTAGTATTAGAAGTATAAATGGTTATAATTTTATTAATCACCATTTTTGCACTGGTGCTGGGAATGAATTGCTCCCTGACGTTCCATCACACCGAGCGCTGCACAAAACACGCATGATTAAATGCTTCCTCCCCAGAAGAGCTTACACTGGATGTTTCTTTGTTCAAGCAAGTACATGAACTTGCCATGCGTATAATTAAATCTGCTCTTTCAGGGGGGGCCCGATCCYGCAGACATGTGGCTATTAACAGTTCTTTCAAGAATAACAAGCTTACTCCCGTGTGAAGCAAGACTGGAGCCCCAACACAAATAGATGGGATTAACGGCAGGCATTCAAGAATATGGTATGTGTTCCTTTTAGGCAGTCAGGCCTATCTTTCTCTATCCAGTCTATGAAATCTGTTTTCTCAAAATGGAAATTATACTTACACCGTGCTGGTGTCCTCGAGAGGGGGACATATACCACCTTCTCCTGGAAACTACAGTTTTGAAGACATGAGTGACCTTCTCTATTTTGAGCACATTTAAATCCTACCAGTCCCTCTAAGCAAAGAAAAAAGCCTAATAGCTGATATACCCAAATATGTGCATTACATATATTTCTCTGAATGCCTCTTGAATGTGCACAAATTGCAAGTAACAGCGATTTTTCCTCCCCCAGTGGTGGAAACAAATGAAACCCCAAAAACTTAGCTGTTCTTTTGACCTCTCGTATTTTTTTGCAGGTTGCTGGGATTAGTGTCTAGCCATTTATTGCATTGCTAAAGCACAGGGAAGAAGACTGGCCATCTTCAACGATTCCTCTGGAGGCTCCAAGGGCAAGAACTTAATTTTAGTAGCGTAGCTGGCAGCACCAACGCAGACTGCGAGGAAGCACCTGTACTGAGCTGGTGCCACTTTTCTTACCTCCCCCCTTTCTTTCCTTAAAATATGTGATAAATGGCTCTGATCCATCATCTTTTCACTATTTTCAGACCCGGCTGCATGTCTCCCTACTCTGAATGGATCAATTATCATAACTATTAAAAATGTTGGCGGGCAGACAAGACCTAAACGCGGTCTCTTCTCCACTGAAGAGACACAAACCTGCCAGATGCAGATTGAAGGCTTGTAGCCACATTAGGACAGCGTGTCCAAGCTAAACAACCCTGCCCGTATTAGCTTAGAAGCAGCACTAAACTAAATGCGACCATCCTAAACAGGCAGCTGAGCTGGTGGTTCACAGGGTCTCATGCCCCGTTAGGAGAACATACCAAATTAGCCTCTCCAATGGCTAAAGACATGTGAAAATGAGAGCCGAGAGCTGTATGCTCTGCAGTTTCTTAGAGCAACCCTCCAGCAAAGTGCACGAAGTGACTTGATATTGCTTCTYGTAAAGCCACTTACACATCTGTTTTCTTCTCTCCAGGGGAAGAGATGCATTTGCAACACAGTGCCTTGCTTTGGTCAAGTGCTTAACACTCGTGGTTTTCTTAACAGTTAACAAATGCTGCTGAGCATATTTATAACCAACATAAATACTGTTTAAAAAAATAAAAATCCCCCTTCCCTCTCCTCTCACTATGGAGCAGCATTGCAGGCGATGGAAGGGGAAATTCATCCCAAAGTTCCCTTTACTGCAGCTGTCCTTGAAAAGAAGGAAGACTTATTTTCAGCACATGGGTATCCGTTATACTGGGGGAAAAAATAGTAATTCCCTCCAAAGGAATTCAGCTAAATCCACTCTGTGGTCCAGGAAATACCTGATGGAACAGATCACACATGTTACGTTCCCAGGCTTTGCTTTAACAAACCTCAATATCACAACAGCACGCCTTAAGCATCAGCAAGATCTTTTCTGTATTTGCCTTTCCAAAAGACAGCACTACCCATCCTACTCTCTTTTCACTGCCTGTCCCTCTGTGGTGGGAAAACACAACTTGTAAGTGTAAATCTTTGCTGAAAATATAAAGCAATGAATAAATGCAGCACCAGAACCTCAGCAGARAAGGGATGATAGAGGCAGCTATAATCCCTATTTTCCAGGGAATGAATACTGATCCCCCGCCGTTAGCTTTGGTCACTGGTGTTCACATAAATATTAACTGTTTTCATTTTCTTATTTCCCACTTTATGGCAGCTGGCCCTTTGAGGAAACTACTTTTCTCCTTTCAAAATTACACCCAAATTTCCCAGCTGGAGCTGTAAAGCAAAAGCAAGAAGGTTCCCAGAAAGCAAATAGCTCTGGTTGGGATTTTTTTATTTGTTCTTTTGTTTTAAATCTATAAAATATGGACATACGAGGTTACATGCCTGAGAAACTGTTTTTGCCACTGCTCTCAATTTATATGAGACAAAAGATGATAGAGAGGGACGAGATGATGCGCTACAACGGTACCTCTCTCCACTATGACATTCACAATTTTAGAAGTCCAACTCTTCATTTCTTCTTCAAAAATTGGAAGTTTTCTCTGTTTTCCATTAAGACCCCAGGCACAGTCGTCCCTGCGTCACACCATACAACTATCACATTTATTCACCTTGCCAACGGGACGTTCACTCTCACTTTCTGCAGCACGCAAGGCTAATTCAGGCTAATGCCGTTAGAGACAAAAGGTGAGTCCCAAGGCCTTTCTGAAGCCACGCTTTGTTAGGCCAACATTATGGAGGAGAAGTAACCTGGGAAGGATCAGAGCAAGAAACAGTAAATATGAAGGAACCAGACTTAAAGGAAAGATTGGGTTATACTTCAGGGATCACTTCTCAATGCTGAGATCTGAATTAATCTCCCTGGAGAAGTAATTGAAGGCTGATGATGAGGAACATGTAGAAACACGATGGACAGATTCAGTGGGGATGGACTGCAGGTCTGCTCCTGGCCATGAACATGCCTTAGGTTGAAGAACATCCCATCACCTGTTGTCACATCCATGTTGTCAGGCCTCATTTCAGGTCTTGCTGAAGTCTAGAAGAACACAGGAAGGGAAAGAGCTTGGTTTTCCCGTCAACATCTGGCGTCCTTTTGGCAACTGCACGCAACGCTCAGTACCTTGCCAGGACTGCATAGGCTGCATCATGTTTTATGAACTACTCAGTCTTTAATTACCTTTAAAATGTGGAACACCTCAATTCCACCACCGACAGATTTAGTGACTAATAAAAATAGCATATGTTTGTATGAATATTAAACCCGATACCAATGACTGTGACCCCCGTGCAGCGCCAGGGCAGCTTTGGGAGCCACCTGCCCTCTTGGCAGGTCTGTGGCTCTCAAAGACCCAGGGGTAGAGTTGGAGATAAACACACTGGCTGCTTCCATCAAAAAACAGGCAGATTAGCTGTAAAAACCTGGTAGCATTGCCAGAGACGAGCTCACATACTAGTCTTGTTCAGAGAGGTGTGGTGGGCTCCCCAGGCCAAGGGGCAACTTATTGTCCCACTCTATGGCTGGGATAAGGGCCAAAGGATGCTCAGAGAAAGATCAGGGGAATAAACAGGGAAATAAAACAAAACAAAATAAAAAGTGGGAACTGAGTTTTAGAACTACTGAATTCTTTATTTATGAAGAGAAACCAAGGAAAAGGTAAATGATGCAATGTTTACAAGGAATGCCTGTAGAGCAGTCTGGGAAGGATGCTACTCACACCTGAATAGATACAAGTGGACAAAGACTTTCTCAACATACATGCAACCAAGTGTTCAATCATTTGAGATTCAAAGAAGGAAAATCAGCAATTGCTACAAACTGGTAGGAAGCTCAGGACACGCACCTGAATGCTCCACCATCCACATTCAAAAAACAAAAAAAGAAAGACCAATAAATGCATTTCAACCCTGGAGACCAGCTCTTCTCTATGGCATGAGTAAAGCGGCGGATGGTCAATCATGCCCTCCCTGAAACACTTCTGGAGGAACAGAAGGTGCACGAAGTCCTTGGTACTGTAAATTCAGCTCAGACATTAAAAAGCCATTAGAAATGGATAATGAAATTAAGAAGGGGAAAGCTAAGAGGAACCACTGCGCAGAGGGAGCCCTGCTGGTGCTCAGCAATGCGGCCAGCTGAGCACCGACAAAGAACAAATTGAGTGTTCGGAGGAGGGAAATAAAGCAAGCGCCATAGTTCTGCTTGGCAGGAGAAGTGTAATAGATTCTGTCTCGGAGATGTATCAGCATCTGTGGCTTTTAAATCACAGAGGAAGGCAGAGGGGAGCAAAGCTTTTAGCACTCAAAGCAAAATTTGCGACGAGACCTTTATGATGATGAAACATACTCGGGAGCGAAGGAATTAACAAGAGTCAAAATGTCTGGCAGGAGACTGGACACCCCTGTTCTTCTCCCATCCTCTACCAGCCTTGAGATCCCAAAGAAGAATAAGGTAGTTTTTTTCCTCCTTCCCTGTTGCCCGGTCTGACAGCTTGGAAACACATAAGTATTTCTTTGCAATTTTCATAATCACAGCAAGATCCTCAATATGCTTCAAAATTACAAACGGAAGAGCAACGTGTAACCTGAGTTATCAACACCATTAGGCAAAGCAGTGCTGCTTCAGTTTTTGCCCAGAAATGGCAAGGGAGGTAGTGTCAGGGCTGAAGTAAGACCTTGGGATATCCAACTCTTCAGTCTTGTCCTGAACACTAGGACAAATCAAGTTTCAACATTTCCCACCCCCTCCTTTCCTCTCCCTGTGGAGGAAAAGATGGAGACCTTCTTATTGAAAAATGGGGAGACTTCTTCTAAGGACCCTAAATATTTTCAAATAAGTCGCAGACCTAAACTGAACACTCTGGAGATACCTAAAAGCATCTAATTAAGCAATCGCCTATTCAAAATAATTTATCTTCAGTGACACATCACTGCGCTGCTTGAACTGAATTTAATCTCCGCGTCAGATGGCACCTTAACCATCTCATCCTCCCCTTTGTCCACACAAACAGCAAATCAAATGGAGCAATTTTGCATCTTTTTCTGCACCAGCATCTCCCTAAGAAAATCAACACTTGCGCTCTCACTTGCACATAACTAGGCTGGTTATGCCAGAGGACAGCACCACTCTAGCTAAAAAGAGTGCACAATTATATTATCCACCTTTACAGTGGGGGCAAAAAAACCTCATTCACCCTTTAAAATACACTTGCAACAGTTAGAAAGTAGGGTTTGGTCTTGTATATCTACACACGTACCACTATATAGGCTGGCAAAGTACAGCTGCCCCTGGCATAAAGCGAGGGAGCTGCTTAACCCCAGAGCTAAAAGCCCACATGGAGCTCTCTGTCAAAGACTGATCAGGACCTTGAGAGTGAAATAATTAGTACAGACCAAACGGCACACATTTCTGCCTCTACAAGGCCGGGAAAGGTGAAGCAGCATCATTTTCCAGTCTAACGCAAGGTAGCTCGCGAGTAGGGAAAGGTGTTAAGAGCCTACAATATTAATTAAGTTAATAGTTTGGGATTTAAGACAGGACATCAAACATGCCTGCTATATTACAATCTACTTGCGTGCGCCTGCTCCAAAATCCCAGAGCAAAATTATGTCACTGCAGATGCAAGGACATGGGTTATGCTTTGCAGATTTCAATCAAGCAAAATTTACCATTCAGCTGGGTCCTTTCCGGACACAAGCAGAAGTTGACCTTGAAGAATTACTATGAAAGCTTCAGAAGATGGTCAGTATTTGATCCTGTATAAAATGTAATCACCGGGAATATCAGGAGATCATGTCTAAATGAGCACTCTCCGCTATCCCACATTGGTCTTGTTTCCCTATTAGCAAAATAAGTGATTTATTCTTGCTCCAGCCTCAGGGGTGGGAAACTCACCGTGCACAACATATTTCTCCGCTGATCTTCCAGGTAGTTGCACTAACACTGGGCAATGTTTGCACAGTTTGTCCAGGAAAGTTACTTTTACCCAAGCGGGGCTGCAACTTTACCTTGGTCTGTCCCTAATTACTGCAAAGAAATCAAAATATGCAGACAAGCCAACCTGCTGTTCTCCATTTCTTCTGCCTTGAGGATGACGGTCCCATTTCCCAACAGTTTTATGGCTGCTCTGCAGTATGGGGTTGCCATGCCCATTCTCTCCATCTTTCTCCTCTATCCCCATTTCTTTCCTTTCGCACGCACAGCACTAACGTGAAATCCTTCCTAAACCTCCTCATGAGCACACCAGTGAGTCTCATAAACTACCATAAGATAAATCTCCGATGAAGGCACAGAGGAGGTCCTCTGCAGCCTGCTTCATTATTCATTGATAAGGTCCCAACCAGATACTGCAACCACTTCTGTAAAAGATTAATTTTTTTTGCCTCGTCTCTAACCTCCCTACATTTATACAATGCTGTTCTGCAGACATCCACTGATTCTTTATCCTCTTTATCCTCCTTGCCCTTCCAAAGTATCTTCCAGTGGAGAATTTAGAAAACTTTTCCCAAACAAAACTTTTCCCAAGGCAAGCACATGTATTATACAATATCTGAGCCAATGGACCAGATCAGAAAGTCATGCGTGCCAAAACCTGCCTGTGGGACCTATGGAGAAGCTACAGAAATGGAGAGAGAACCTACACGGGAATGGTCCTTCAAAGCCTTCATTTTTTAGGAGGTTTTTTTTATACCTTGAAGCAGAAGGGTCTAATCTCCTTATCCTTAAATATTCACCATTACAGTTGCATATATTCTTTGGAGCCACAGAAATAGTTTGTGCCTCTTTGGGCTCAGATGAACTTTTGGCCATGGTGATGTCTTGCCGTAGCAAGTTTCACATGTTGATGGGTAGCTTGAGTCTTCTGTGAGCAACTCTGGACTAACCAACCAAAACAACTCCCTAACAGTTATATCCCAAAGCATAAAAAATAAGCTATCCACATGGTTTAATATTAGACTATGTGATTATAGAGCCTTGTGTTTTAAGGAGCCTCATGTGTGCAAGCCACGAGGGAAAAACAAGGTGTTTACAAACATACTCAAGCACTTCCATCTATTTCTCGAGCCTCCCCGCTCCAGCTCAAACGTCTGTCTTTCTCGATGCCTGAAGCAGCAAGTTTTACAAGTTACCTGTGAGCAGAGCAATCGCAAGTTTGATATCTATATTAGCAGGGAACGGCAGCTGCTGAGGAGAGAGAGGCACAAACAACTAGTGAATAATCCCTATCTTCTCTTGCTGGGAACAGCAAAAGGTGAAGAAGCAGTGCAAGAAGCTCTTCCCCTACAGTAAGTAAGCACCATCTCCCATCATGGGGTTGTGAAATAAATGGAAAAGGCGGTAAGCTGATGTGTTTGCTGCCAGATCCACCTCTGCAAGGAGCTTTGGGGCAGGRCAGAAACCAGGGTGTCCCAGGAGAGCTGCTTTAATTTGCTTCCTTGTGCTCCCCATCCCTGTATCACCACCTTCCCGATCGCAGCCACCCTCGACACACCCAAGGTGGTTTGTTGGCCATGCAAGGGGTGGTTTCACAATGAAAAGTCACCAAAACCCCTGCTACTGTCCTGCCAGCTGTGCTGACCCTCACCTTGAGCTGACGAAAATTGCAGTTTCACAGAAAATGAGCTAAAAATGCAAATTCATGGTCTCTGCAGGTATCAGTAGGCATTTTACCTTTTCTAACTTTTAACCTGGGACTGGAAACATCCTCTCTAAAAAAAACAAAGCATGTAGCCCACCAGAACATCCAAATGCAGAATTAGTTTCAGGCTTCCTCTGAAGCACTGAAGTTTGAAGACTAGTTATCGTGTATATTAAAAAAGGAAAATAAAAAGAAAAAAAGCTGCAGAACAGCTCCTGCATTAGAGCACACCAACCTTCATTTCTTTATTTTTAAATGATTGCATCTTCAAACCCAATGACGCTCCTCCCAGAAGACACAGCCAATATCCTGATCTATTTTTTGATCTTCTAAATCCAGGCACAGGCAGAAGAAGCCGAGCTTAAGCCGACGGGGAAGAGTTCGCACGCCGCAGCCCAGTAACCAGCACTGCAACAAGGAAACTCTGGTTGGGTCCCAAGTTTGCGCTAATTGCCACATTATTTCTCGGCACTTGGCTCCTGTATAGCCAAGTTCTGTACGTGATTTTTGCTGCAAAGCCTTTCATCCGTGGCTACRTGTTTCTGCAAAGCTGCGGATGAGATAAAACTGATCTCGGCCACTGGGGGTCATTAAAAGGCCTGGTAGAGCCTCCTCCCAGGAATTGAGATATTTCTCATGCTGGAATCTGACATCTTTGCTCCTTTAAGTATTTGCCAGGACCTCTGCGTTGTAACCCATTAGGACCAGCCGCCACTGAATCACCTTCATTTTCTGGCTCTCTGTTTCCCCTCCTTTCCTGCTTAACTTAGGAGATCTGACAGAATCACTGCTTAAAGGCAGATCAGCACCCAAAACCCATCCCAGGCAAATAAATATGCCTTTAAAAGGAGCAGCAGAAGAAATGTAACAGCATACAAAGTCTCCTAACCCTTCAGCTGGTCTCCTGGCCACGCTCCGCAGGTTGGGCAGGGAGGGAAACCTCCCTGGGAAGTGGTGAAAACCTTCTCCTCCCTCCTCTCTTCCATGTCGAGGAAGCAAGACACCCATGAAGATGCTTGACTTATTGAAGGTAATCCACTAAGCCATGGTCACAGACTTGAAAACATGAGTCAACGAACGAGCCGGTAAACATCATGTTTAGTGTAGAGTTTCATGAGAAATAATCATGACAACCTTGGCCAAGAGGACTCTCTCTGGAGGAGAGCAATACCCGTATCCTTCAGCAGGTAGGCAAAGGAGAAAATCTATTTACTCTGCTAAAAACGCAGCTCACTCACAAGGATACCAATGACACACATCTCCTTTTGGYAAGGGCTTCAAGGGATGACAACACCATATTCCCACACACAGCTTAACGCAGGGCAATCCATCTAAGCTTACAGGTAATGGTCCCCATTTCAGATGAGAAGATGGAATGGGCTTCCTAAAACCGACCAACACCAGTGCCCAGGGAAGGGAAGGGAAGGACAGGGAAGGGTTTGTGTTGGTGGTTGAGGACTGCACCACCCACCCTGCCCACGGAGATGCGGCTCAGAGCCGGAGCCTGCTCCAGGCGATCTGAGATTAATGGTGGGGTTTGAGCACAAAGCTGTTCTGCAGTCTGCATCAACGGGGATATGCTCGTTGCCAAAAAATGGCATAAATCTGCTTGTGCCAAACCAGGAAAAGTATTTATACACTGTAAAACAATGTCATTGACTTTGCTTCAGGAAACCTGGCCAAGAAAAGCAGCACGGGCAAGTGAGGAGAAAGGGACTGAGAGAAGGGGAAGAAAACAATTGAGAAAAAAAAAAAAAAAATAAGAAAAAAAAAATTTTTTGGGGAAAAAAAAAAAGAAGCTGAGTCCCTGCTGTGCCTAAACCAATGGATACGGAGGCGGTGGGATTTTTAGAAATAGTTAGGGGAGAGAGAGAGACAGCAAATCAAGCAGAATACCCAGCATTTCTCCCCAAAAGCAGGCTGGCTTTTGTTTTTAGCCAAGAAGAGGAATTCACAGCGTGCTATGGCAGTGAAAGCCCCTCGCCGCTGGCAGGGAAAGCCCCTTGCCGCAGGCAGGGAATCCCTTCTGCCTGACTCACAGCCACCCTGATACAAATGCCAAGGAGGAGAGATGCTACAAGGAGCGCTTGTAAGGCTTTCTGTTGCAGAGAGGCACTGCCACCGTCTAGTGTGATGCTGAAATGCTGGCCCACTCCTCCTCCCCTCTCAGCTCAGCTTTGAAGAGGTCTCAGACATGCCTGGAAGAAGTAAAACACAGCAATAAAAAAAGAGATGGACCAAAGAGCATAGGATGTTTAACCAGAAACCAGAAACAAAAGAGTTGGAGAGCAGCATCAAGACAAGCAGACCTCCTCCCACCAACTAGACATCATCAAAATAAAAAAAAAAAAAAAAAAAAAAAAAAAAAAAAAAAAAAAAAAAGTAAAATAAAGTAAAGCTGGATTCTTAACAGGTCAAATCTGGGGGAATGGAGGCAAAAAGAAACATTGACATAAGACACACTAACAACTTAATTAACATCCCTCATCTTGTTGTGGGGGGGATGCCAGGCATCCCCCAAATCCAAAGCAGTCCAACTCTCTGATCTCCAGGAAGTTCAACCTCCCAGAAGGAAACTCTTGTTTGCAACAGTGGCTGTTATTTATTAATCTTGTACATAAGCATGCATTTTTTCTCCCTTTCAGGATGTCAACAGGGCCTGGTTTCTTCCTCACTGATGAGCAATAAGTGCGAAAACCCCACGAAGAAGAAAAAAAAAAAATCTCTGTGAAGATATTGAAATTCTGTTAACAAATCCAAAATTAAAAAATATGAATACACAACACTTCGTTTTAGCAGTAAGACTATAAAAGGAGAGGTATGAAATGACAGTACGACTGAAAACTCCAAATTACATTTCAAAAACGTACTTACACACACAAATACATATACTACACAGGCATACACCTTAGGTGGGTATATAAACACATTTTATATAGTTTTAGCTATTTTATTTTTATTAGATCCTGGCTTGGTATTATCTATGTATTGTTCAAAAACACAGCCATCTGGCTACTGTCTGGCTGGTAAGGCACTTCAGGAAAAGCAGCAGACAAGTCCTCTTTCCCGATCTGCTTAACTCTTGCAGTACCTGAAATAAATCTAAAATATTGCCTACTACATGATTGCAATAAAGTTTTTTTCGCTGCATTTTGTCATAAACCCAAGTTCTTCGCAAACTGTACTTTGCAGCAAACCCTCTTTATAAATCTGTGCTTTATACCATCTTACAGAAGTGAAAATAATAATAAATAAAAAAGAGGTGTGGGGGATTAGTGGGAGAAAGTGATACAGAAATCTCATTTTGCTCAGCCCATCACTTCAGTTGCCTCTATAGAAGTGGACGAGTATGGTAGGTATGAAATTTTCAGGCACCCAGGACTGACTTTCCCCCTTTAAATCCTCTTTTTTTGGGGAACAGGATTCCCAGCGGTCTTACCTCAGCACAGCTTCATACACAACAGACCCGTTTCACACGCAAGTTCATGGCCTGTGCTATTCCCAGCCCAAAAAGGTGGATTTATGACTTTTAAAAACCTTCTTTACCTAACTTTGTCCCTCTACTCTGTCAGCTGTATCTCTGTTTCCATTTCTGTATCTCTATTAGGAGAGGAGAAGGAATAGAGGATATATAGTATTTTATGCAGCGTGGCTGTGGTCAGCTCTTCAGTCGTCTTCTGCTCTCCACTAAGCACCTGAGCAAAGCATTTTGGAAAAAAAAAAACATTCCCTACCTAACCAAACAAAGTCCTGGCACGTGTCTGCACAATGGGCATGTATATCCATACCTATGGGAAGRTCTTTGTCTCTCTGAAAACCCACTCCCAAATCTTCCTGGGTGAAGCTTTCAAAGCAGACAATGGTCAAACACACAGAAATATTTCAAGGCACTTAATCCCGTTTCAGCACGTTTCTGGGCTCCAAGGGATTTAGGAGTTTTCAGGTTTGACTGGCTATAAAAGAGCCTTTGGTTGAAAGACAGTATTTCAAGAGATCCTTAAAAACCTTCCAGAACAGAAAGGGACCTTGGACGATCCACTCCCCTGTCCCTACCTGCATCAACAAGTACCTGGAGACCTGTGAGATCTGACCTTAAAAGCGTTTCTGAAAATGGGATATAGGCTGTAAAAAAAGCCCACTGAATATTTTAATCCYGGTACTGTACCTCCCAAGAATTATCATCCGCCTACCACTTCAGCATGCTGCAGGCTTAATTCCCATTAAAAATACTGGGTTTACAAGGAATTAAAGCATCTTTAATGTAATTAGGATGTGTTCATATAGAAAAAAAGTATCATCAACCCACTGTGGCCCTCAGCAGCCAGAGAAAGGTAAGAAACACAGACATCCCAATAACACATTTCTACTTAGTTCATCTAAAGATGTTGCATGAAACCAGCCTGAGGTCTGGATAAGAGGACATCCCAAAGCCAACCTCCTGCTCACCCAGCACATGTCAAAGACAGGAACCTTCTCAGCAAGTCCCACCTGCTTATAAAGCAGTTGTGGGCATTATTTCCATGACGTTCAATGAAGTTACTGCTACGCAGGGCTGGATTAAAGCCGGCACATTGGTTTGGCCAGTCCCTAGGTGTGTTTTAAGTTCAAAGTGGATGGTGTCACCTGGGAAYGTGTGCTGCCAAGCAGAGGAGATGTGACACAGTTGTGCTGGCCACTGCCCTGCTGGCCATCTGGTGAGGTGGCAGCATGCCTGGCTGCTAGACGTGTGGGTCTTTGCCAGGGACAAAAGGAGCAAGTTTTTCAGAGAGACTAAGCCCAATTAAAACTAAAAATAGCATGTTAGCCCAAGGAAGCTGCTCTGTGATTTGGAAGAACTGGGGACATTCCCCAGTGTCACCAGACAAGAGCCATTCTGTCCATCCCTGTGACTCTGTGGACTGGAACATGGATGGCAATGGCAGAYAGTCTTGAAACAACAAGAAGTGTCAGTCTCTGACCCCTGACCTTCTCTAAAAAAATTAGTTATTTGGGGCAAGAAAGCATGTGCRTTGCAGAAAGGCATGGAAACCAGAGAATAAAATGCACGTACTGCTTGGGATGTCACAACTAAAGGTTGTGAGAGACAGGCCCTGCTCTTCATAGCTTGAAGAGTCATTACTAACAGCATGATATGGTTCTTCAAGACTGTCTTCAAGTCTTCAGGACTGGTTTCTCCAGCCCTGACATCCACGTATGCAGAAGCAGTACCCTGAAGGGCAAAACCTGCCCTACTTCACTCTCCACCTGCTTCATTTCCATCTCAGCCAAAGGAAGAAGTTGCAGGCAAGTCAAAGTGTCCGTGATGACAACCTGTACCAAATTCCCACAGCTACAGGACAGAAGAAATTACGCTTTCTTCAAGTGCTTCTCCAGACTAAGAAACCATCCAGGCAGAAGAGAGAGGTGCATCCATAGAAGACAGTTGCTAACCAGTTCTGCTAAAAGAAGAGAAAGAAAATCTACATCTACATAACTGTCCACTGGCAAGTTTTGCTTTATTCAAGTACTTCCTTTAAAATTTAAAAGCAAGTTTACACCTTGTTGGGTTTCTACTGCACAGATGTTCAAAAATCCCAGTAGCAAAGCTCACGCGCAGTTCTGCTGAAGGATGAGCCCAGGACAGAAACAGCTCAGCTCAAAGGATGGCCAGCGCTAGATGAGAGCAAGCCCTGTGAATTGCAAGCCAAGAGATTACAGTGGCTAAAGTGGTCTCTCTTTTAAGGGAATAACCAAGATTTAACAGCAAGGGAGCCTGGCTAAGGAAAACCTTGCAGCTCAGGAATGGGGAGGAGAAAGCCTTTTCCATGGAAATCATGCCAGCTTCAAACCTTAGGATATAAACCCCAAGGGAAACAGAGCAGGCAACGGGTTCGGTTTGTGAGCAGGAATCCTTCCATGACCCAAATCCCCCATCCATCAAATGAGGATAAAACTCATTTTCTGCAGATGATGAAACGCCACTGGGATGGGACAGGGCAGAGCCGTCCTCCAGCTGCCGCAGGGGCAAGAGACGGGTTTTCTACTCGCTTTTCCCACTGCCATGCCACAGTTCAGCAGCAAGGGGCGAGCAAGAGGAGAGCTGTCAAGTGCCAACTTTGCGCTATTTTCCTGGCTAAGCTCATTGCATTTGGTCATTTATGAATAAATCAGCAGGGCTTTGATTTATTCCCCCTTCTTCACCCCATCTTTTCCAGCTTGGGATCAGGAAGCAATGGGAAATTGGTTTTAGAAACACCYATACAGTCACTTGCACGCCTCAAAACCTACGCAAGCCGCTTCTTCCACCCCACTACAACCATCTGTAGGACTGTCATTACCTTCAGCCACAYCAACAGCTACTAAAGGTGCTCATGAATCCCAACCATTAATATCCAAGTCTAACAGAGAAATTCAGGGAAGATCGGCAATACGTCCAATTTAAAATCCCTCCTTGCTCCTAAGTGCTTTCCATCCACACTAATTCACCCTAATCCCCAATCTACCTGCTTACATCTGTCGAGTCCTTCCTCACTGTTGATCTTTAATCCCTGCCCACTTCTAGCTGCCAGTGTCTGTCTCCAAGCAAACGTCAACCTGGAAGAAGAGAGTTAGAAATTGTATTTCTGGACTGACAGCATGGATAAAAGCTTTATTCTTTTTTTTTTTCCACTCAACCCAWATTCTGTTTGTGTCACATACATTTTTGGGTTGGCTGTGTCTACCCTTCATAGTGCATAGAAGTGAGTTTGCGTACTTTCTGCAAATAAATACATCCTTATAGTTAGGTTTCAGAACAGTAATTCACCACTACRGTATTTCAGTATCTACATAAATCTCCATTCCCACTTTGCTGGCAGGAACAAATATTATAAAACTCTGCTTGCATCTTCAAAGAGAAAAAGGAGMAAGCACGCATACACAAAGGATGCTGAATTCTGTTTTTCTAATCGATTAAGAAAGACATATTCTACATCCTTAAGAATTTAATTAATTAGATAATACTAGGTGGCAGGAGGGCAAGGAAACAAGAAAACAGTGAAGTTAAGATATTTGCACAAGGCCACGCTACAGAGCAGTGGCAGAGGTAACCAAGACTTCCAAGTTCAACACTTTCAAGTCCAGAACTTTAAAATTTAAAGGGATTYTCCTCCCACATCAAAAAAAGTGTTCCTCATTTGTTACTGAAAACCAGTGGTCTGCAGCTCCCAGACTCATTATTTTGGATGTGCTTTCAGGAAAGAAATAGCAATATACTTGTCAAAACAGGAATTAATCCCAGTATGAGAAATTTTTACAATAGATTGGCTATTAGGTACCACCCAGGTTTAATGCAAATTGGTGTTTATCCGTTTTAAAATGCACACCTTAGCTCTGTCTTACAGACAGGTAAAGAAGCATGTAACTCTTTTTTTTAGAGGAGCAGCTGACTCAGCCAGACATTCCCAAGCAATGGTACGGGCTTCTCCAGGGGCTGTGCAAGCAAATGAGGAGAAAAATTCCCCTCCTTGGAGGCTCAGAGATCTGCAGATAGGAGCAGGAGTGATGGAGCAGGGCCTGGATGCGTACATGCTCTCCAAAAGGTCAATGGCTTGCTGGGTTACAAGTGCATTCGTGCACAGAGGTTTTGCTAGTTTATATATATATTTTTTTTTTGCCCGTAACACTGGATGTAAATACACCCCAACCTGGCAAATACACCGAGGTCCACCTCACCCAACGTGCTCTGCAGCACCCACTTTCCATATTACAACAGCACAGGCAGCAGAGGTTAAGTTTTCCCTTCCTAAACTTTATCCCAGGTTTCATATTCTTTGGATTTGTTCACTCTCACAGCCAAAACCCCAAGCAGAAATTCTGCAAAAAAAAAAAAAAAAAAANAAAAAAAAAAAAAAAAAAAAAAAGCAATACAGTTAATATAAAGTTTGTTTTGCAGCCAAAGATCAGGGTGTTGCAGCACAGTCTCACCCATGCTAACAACCTGAGCTGTGCCAATGTCCGATTCGTACCTGGGGAATGCTTGGGACAAAGCAAACTCACGCCAGATACTATTCTAGCTCTCCTTCCAATGCCCACTAATGTCCATTCCCAAATTTACTGGGGTTACTACAGCAATAGCAGAGGAGACGGAGCATGCACTTGATCACTCACTGCACATTAACATCCTTGCGTCAATCCAACCTAGGACAGACTAAGCCGAATTTAATTTCAACCTCACTTGGTTTCCTGATGTGCACATACAAAAACCAACAACCAACCAACATATTAAGAGACCTTTCTTATAGCAAGTCACAAGGGCAGCAAAAATTGCCAGCACCAGCACCTTCCAAAGAACAGGACAGGGAATGCAACAAGATGCAGCATGAGTGAATAAACCTGTGCCAGCAATCACAGCCTGCTCCTCTATACCACCTTTTTCCAGCAAAATTTGGGGGTTCTCCCCTTCATGTTGCAGCAAAGGAGTTGCAAAACCTCAAGAAAAATGCCGGCTGGAGCATTCAGCCTGTCTGGAGCCTGATCTTGCTTTCTCCCTGGCAAGGCAACTGGATGAAGCGAATTGGGGTGAAGACACCACCCCAGAGATGCCAGCAGCCCCAGACATGGCACATTGAAAGCAAACCTTTAATAATGATCTCTGACCTGATCTACTACTAATTTCAGACCGTAACCTTCCTGCTAGCACATCTGCATGGCACGGCAAGACCTAGGTGAGTGCCGGGACGTGTGCGGTGAGACAGATCTGATGGAAAAGCAAACGGCTGCAGAAAAGGAGCTCCAACCTCAGCTTATTTCCCATGGATCCCCATTCAGCAAGCACGGACAGACGTTCATACAAGGTCATGGAGTAATCCTACTGCTCAATTTTGACTGTGTCTTGCTTCAGGTAGACTTATTTGTAGGCACAGTGTAAGAAAGAAGGCTCCTGATCCAAGCATCTGCTATTGCCAAGATGCAAAGCACAAGATGCAAAGCACAGGGTGCAAGAGCAGGGGTAGAGAAAATGTTAAGGAAGGCTCGCAGCACTTGCAGGAATTTCATAATACAGCCAAGCACTCACTCACAGCTTGTTGGACAAGGGCTCTAAAGCAAAGACCTCTCTGCTCTCCTAACTGGAGAAGTGCTCTTGAGCAACTGAGAAAGTTGGCGAAGAAGAATTGGATTGAACCGACAGCATTAAAGAAATCTCGGGAGCATTGATGTCTTGTCCAGGTCTGAATAGCTTAAACAAGAACTGATACAAACTTTCCGTGAAGCGATAGCTGAGGTGGTTTTTTTTAATAAAACTTAACTTTTCTTTGCTCTGCATCTGAGACAAGGAAAAGCCTTTGGTTACTGACTCTGCCAGAGATCAGCCAGCTGCAAGAGCAGCCAGAAGCAAAAAGCATTGAGCTGTATTCATTTCAGGAGCTGAAACTAAAGCACGGGACAGACTCTTCTCCTTTAGAGAAAGACATCCACTTGGAAAGACATCCCACAAGGACAACCTCAGGTCTGGGGTTCACAGCCAGGCACCCATTAGGAAACTAAAGGAATCACCAGCACGTTCATCCTGCTCTGCTTTCCCTATCAAGGTACCTCTACCCATACGACACGCAGACCGTGGGGAGAGGATCTTCTTAAGCTACTTCTAATTTGACTGTAATCGAGTGGAAAATGGAGCAAGCTATTCTGAGAGGATGAGATGTTTAAATGCATTTCCAGCTGAACGCTGCCTAAGGAGAGGCCAGCATCTTCGCTTTCTGATTTTCTGTTAAAGATTAGGACCACCGGCACGATTTTTACATGTTTACAGTAAAATGGCTTTGGATGACCAAGACTAGCAAATAAAATTGGTAGAGAAAAATAAGTTTATCTTTACCCAAGAGGTTTTTGGGTTTGTTTTTTGTTTTTGTTTTTGTTTTTTTTAAAGTGCTATGAAGTTGTCAGCTCACCCTCACATATTTCATTAAAACATTTATTTATTCCAATGGTGTGTTCTGGTTTTGCTAATTATATAAATAAATGCATAACCACTTAATTTCCCTGAAATACTGAGATTATAGTGAAACATTTATTATAATGTTAAAAGTGCCAGAAGGGATAGGGCAGAGGTTTTCAAAACAAACAGTTTCAAAGTTAATTCGTGTATGAAAGTTAATTCTCCTGGCAATTCCTTTTGCTATAAAACATGTTATTCATTATTCTTTAATATGTTTTCTTATGTTTAGGCTTATTAATTCATTAAATCAYTGCTAAGATCTCTAAGAACTGGATGTAAAACAGAGAATATCCTCTAAATTTAGTGAAACTGGACTAAGGAAATAAATTTATAATGTTTGGGAGTCTTGCACAATAGCCAAGAAACAATATGAAATAATTCCTCTGTAGATGTCACAAAAAGCTTTTAGAGGTTGTCTAGTGGGAGAGATCATCTTATTATGATTTTTTTGTATTATTTGCATCTAAGCTTTGACCAGCACTTTATTTCAGGCCATTTAATAACTTTTTTAATACAACTTTTTTAATACAACATCCAAGTCCTCTACTTCTGTGTCCCCAAAAATTCAAGAAAATATGACAGGACCCAAGACTTAGAAGTGAAAGTCAATCATTAAGACTCTCAGAAAGTTTTTACACATTCGACAAGCCTTTTTATTGTTTAGTGCTGTACAAAATAAAGGAAAGACCACTTTCTTTACAGTCCAGCAGTCTACGCATGGCAGATAAAAGGTCGCGCTTTAAGTCCTTCCTTCCATTCTACACYTGACGGGACTCCATCCCAAAAGCACGCTTTGGTCGTATTACTGAACGTGATCAAGACGTGGTCCAATCCTTTAGTTTTAAAGGCTTTAACTTTTGAAAAAAACACCCCTAACATTGCATAGTAGCTTTGAATCTCCCTAAAAGATTCAAAGATTTTGTTCTTGCTTGCTTTCACTGCTTTTAACTTTTTCTAACACTCTATACTGAGGACATTTAAGTGTACGGTTAGGTCCCTCATTGCTCCAGTGAGGAATACYTGCCATGACCAGACCTAGACCACCTTCCAGCCCCTTTGGACAATGCTGTACACCGCAATGACCAAGGGTTTCAGTGTCCCTTTAATAGCGTTGCAAGTATTGGAAGTTATTTGAGAAGTTAATGCAAAAACAAAGCAGTATTTAGGCCCCAATACAGCAAAAGGATTAACCACCTGCTTAATGTTAATTAACCTCAGGGGGACTCCTTGTGTACTTAAGAGTTTGTTATGTGCTTCGGCACTTTGCAGTATCAAGATGTGAAGCTGGCAGTGGATTCCTTCCCATGGTTTGCCATCAGACCCAGAGTTGCAATGAGACCACGTGGTGGTCAAGCCACAGTGCTGGTTTGTACATGAACTTCTGAGTGAGTTTTGTCTACAGAACATCTACCCCAGGCTTTAGCCACTGGACCTGGGTCACCAGCAGAGCTCCTGCCATCCCCATCCCACCAAAGGGGCCACGACCAGTGTAAGCATCTCCCTCCCATGCAGCGTATGAGCTCTGTGACTTCACCAGCCGGGAGGCAACAATGAACCCCAAGGTGGGTTTTTTAAGGACAAACCACTTTCCAAAACTGCTAAGAAAAGAGCAAAATAGGATTGGAGAGGTATGAAGAGGACAGAAGGATGGTCCAACCTCTAAGACAGGACAGAGACAGCATTGCCAGCACTTAGACGGGACTTTCCACCCAAGAGCTGGTTGGTGTACCAGAGCAGCAGATAGGTGGTAGAGAGGGGAGGGCAAAGAAAATTATAGACCCGATTCCTGGAAAAACGTTAGAACAAATCATTTAACAATTGCTAAGTATTGAAATGATAATTAGGTGATATATACCCAGCGAACACTGCCAAGAACAACTTGCACGGACCAATCTAATTTTGTTCTGTGACAAGATAACCAACCTAGGAGACAAAGAGAAAGACGCACGTGCGATATATCTTGAGTACAACTCTGGCCAGTGTCCCGCACGATATCTTCATGAGCAACTGAATGAAAAATGGCCTAGATGAAGTCACAGTAAAATATGAAGTTACCCTCACCCTTTCAAATCTGGCATTTAATGTCCAGGGCACAGTAAGGTTAATAAAAGCAGCGTTAAAAACTTCCTGGCTTGTGGCATTTTAATTCAAGCTATTTGAATTCCCTGACCTCTATGCCTCCCTGTGTACAGCAGGTTTTGTTCATTTTCCCCACAAAAAGATGCTTTTGGGAAGATAGGTTAAACATGGTAGAGAGTGCATGTTGCACACATCAAAAGCGTAATAATTCAGGGTTTAATTCCTACTGCTGTACAGTGTTTGATCTCCATTTATTTCAGACATGTCACATTACTTAAAAAAAAAAAAAATCTTTTGAAGTAATTTCAATTTTTTTCATTTCTCAGGTCAAAAAATAAAAACAAAAAGAAAAAACGCAACAACTTTCTACTACCTACTTTCCAACTTCTCCATGCAACACCAATGCACAACTGAAGCCCAGAGAAGGTCCTACAAGGAAACAGGGGAACATGGTTTTACATGGATTTTGGGGAGCAGAACGAGGAGCGGATGCAGATGTTGCTGGAGGAGGTCGTAACTCACAACTGCAAAGCAGGGACATGGCTTACACCTCCACCTGCCACTCCTCRCTGTTCTTCAGTGGCTGTTGGACRACACCCGTCAACCCCCAAAACTGCTATACTCCAACTAATCCTGGTGGTCTCCCTTGTGACACACCTTAGCGTGCTCCCCGGTTAAGGCTACAGAACATTTGAGTTTTGCTGAGCACAATCTCTCTTTCCTCCCAACAATTTCTGATAGGGGGGGAAAAAAAAAAAGTATACTTGTTTTTTTTCCTCTAAGAAATCCTGGATATCCAGCAACACCACCAAAAGCAGAGTTTGAACCAGAGTTGTCTGACACCCAGGAGTCCCAGGCAAACCAAATTCCCCCAAAAACTGCCTCTGGGATTCCTCCCAAAACTACTGCAAACGGAGCCTACAGATCCCTCTAATTAGGCTGGTCAGCAAGGGCAACCGCCACGCGGACCGATGATGGGCTGTAAGTCCATCCATCATCGCGTCAGCCCAGGGCCAAGGGAAGCACCTTCAAGTAATTAATCTTTTCCAGCTTGGGGAGCGCATTCAGACTGAGCATGGAGGAAACACAGCCAAGATGGACAGACAGGTTATTAGGACAGAGGACACCCTCTTGGTAGTATCACCCTTTATTAAAAAAAAAAACAAACCCAAAAAAACCCCAAAAAACCAACCAAGCAAAAAACCAAAACAAAACAAAACAAAAAGCCAAACAAAACCTGAGCCCCCTTTTCTTTGCTCTCTTTCATGAAATTAAAGATTTCAAAAATGAAGTCCCCAGTGGTTCTTTTTTCCCCCATCCCACTGTTCGACCACTTGCTGTGACAAGCCTCCAGCTCCTTGGGCGAGCTGGGGCTGCTGAAACCTGCTTGTTCTTTGTATGCGACTTCCATGCCAATTTATTACCGAAAGGCTATTAAGCAGTGCCATCCCCATCACCTTTATTGTTGCAGAATCTCAGGGTTTTCTATTGGATGCCTGAATATTACCGCTGGACCACACGCTACCGTCGGACAGTAACTATCTTCAGGGATGCTGGTACCTGTTTTTATTTATTTATTAGATATAAAAAGAAGAAGAGGTTTAGAACACACGCAGAACATGTCCATCAAGGTCTGACCCCATTGCGAGCAGACATACGTACGCCGGCAGGAAGGCCACGCTCTTTTGTTCCAGCCATACCATGATCTAATACAGTGGGCAGTTTTTCTTAGCAAGTCAGTCATCCATCTTTCAGAAGCAGGAGGCAGACGATTAGTGTTGCATTACCCTCTCCTGACACTTAATTAATGACAATATTTGGGGATACTACAACAAAAGACATCCAGCATGTGTTACGTGGTCTCCCATGGCGAAGGGGCATGGGGAGCTACACAGGTTCAGATGTAACATCTCTGATTGAGACACACAGAAAGGAGGAAAGTTTCTCCAAGTTGCCCTTGGCCAACGCAATCAGGTTCCTTCCCTTGCAATCCTTTCCACAGGGACACCTAGCCAAGGGACCAACTCAGTATTTAGCAAGTCTGCAACCAATTTTGGTTTGCTGGAAAAATCAACCCTGGAGGACCTTGGAGATGTGTCCGTCACAATGCCACCCGAGATGATGTGTGCGCGCATGGAGGGGAAGCCAGCACTCAACTCTGAGACATAAGCCAACATGTTAACAGGCTCCAGCCGGGCAGTCGACAGACCATGGCCGTCTCGAGAAAGCTGATGTTTCTACATCAGCTGCTTTTTGCAATCCACTGAGGGTGGCTTCAGCGTCACATCAGTAACTGCCAAACGATGGGCAAGCTGGGCACAATGAGGTATCTCTTCAAATATTTAGAGATTGCAAGTGTCTGGCATTATTCTGTGCATTTGCATTAAAAATAGTGGTCCTTTCATACAGCCCAATAAGTATTCATGTTTTTTTTAACCTAAACTACAATGCACTGAGATTCATCATTTGCCTAGTTCACATTTCAGTTCTTTTTTCTTATGGTTCTTTCATTGTGCCCAAGTATCCCATTCTTCCTTGCTTTTATGCCTTTAATTTTGCCTTGTAGAATAGCCTAAAAATCACCATTTACAACTGAACAGACAACTCGCACTTACTTCAATACCTTCTCCCCGTTCAAAGAAAAAAAAATCATAATTACACCCAAACTCGTAAGAAAACAGAAAACCAAGAGAAACCTCTATGCTTCTTTTATATTTCCATCCAGGGGGAACAGCTATTTGCAAAACAATGAAATGTTTCCCGAAGAACATTTGCAATCCTTAAAACCTAAAAACCAAGTCAGGCTGCCTTTATGAACAGCCCAGTCRAAATCAAAGGCAACTGAAGAGAGCGGTGATGTTCTTCCCCAGTGCAAAGTGATAACTACAGCCCTTTGCCATGTTACAAGGTCCCCTTTCCTGATGCTTCTGCAGAGGTCTGAACTCCCAGTCGTGTCTACACCGTAGCCACTGCAGCCTCATCCTGCAGTGCAAGCCAGACCCAGGACCAAAATTAAATGCAAGAATATGCTCCAGCTAACAAGGCTAGCTGAAAGCCAGACTAGATTAACCCAGATCTGGCCCTACAGCAATTGCCCATCTGGATCGGGATCTGGCGCACATCTGGGCAGCTGGAGATGTGGTCCTATCTGCCCATGCCCATGTGGGCTGGCCTCTCGAACAGCAGCTCAGAAGTGGGCAGGATGAGACCTACCTTCCACCTCCGTGCACGAGCCAGCCCCACGTCAACAGGGACAACCGTTGAGCTACCCAGTGTTCTTCTGGCAAAGGATGCCTCCTACAACTTGCCTGTGTCAAGAAGGGGACACAGTAGAGTCAACGCCTTCAACACACAAAAGCAGGAGGTTATAATCATTAGCTGCGCTCCATGTTATGACAGTTGCATTATAAATTTGCTTTTATGAAGCGCAGCTTTGACTTGCACATTTGGGACCATTTCAGATACACAGGCTGACACCTGGATGCTCTTCTCTTTCTACTTTAGCATTTCTAGAGTCCTTTGGGGCAAGGGGGGAACACGTAAGGAAAGCACATCTGGTCTTTGCTTAAAAACATGCCACAAAAATAGAATCCAAAGTCATTTGCAAGACACTGTTTATGGTTTCAGCATTTCCTGAGCAAGTTTTTGACCCTGTTGCCACATCTGAGCACATTTCCCAGATTCAAGCAACCTCCACAGCAGTTAAGTTACCCTCTGYGGAAGCACAGCCTGTTGCCTTTTGCACATCTTCCTGTCTACTCCCATCATCTGTGTGCCTACAGCCAGCCACAGAGCAACCATTCGGACAAACTTCTTGCAAAGGTGCTGGGTAGGTGAGGAAAGTCATGAGCAGGTCTAGAGAATATGCTACATTTCTTCTTGTAGTCCCCCAAAATAACTCCAAAATCCTCATTAGCGCTGCTCTTCCACGTTGCAGCCTCAAGTCCTGAGCACAGTAAGATGTGGTGTCTCATCATACAAACCGAACCCAACAAAAGTTTGGTTTTCACCTTTGAAAATCGCTATCAGAAATGACCTCTGGAGAGAGTGTGATATTTATACATCAGCCACACTGAACATGAGCAAGTAAAACTTCAGTCCCCAGGGAGTCAAGTAGAATAAATTACAGCAAGGGATCAATACTTTACCGAGAGGTTGATAGCCTTGTCTCGAAGGGCCTCCAAATGGATTCCTGCTCCCAAATCCACTCCCATCAATGGATCCATAAGACATTTTCTAGAGAGCAATGGATATGGGATTATACTTCAAACCTAAGAAAACAGAGAAAAAGACAGATACAACACTGTTAAAAGTCAGTCAAACCCCAGTATTCTAAGGGG
>JAYKAV010002825.1:684943-704466 GCA_035582835.1 Phoebastria nigripes
ACCTCGCTACAACCTCCTTTCAGGGAGTTGTAGAGAGCGATAAGGTCTCCCCTCAGCCTCCTCTTCTCCAGGCTAAACAGTCCCAGTTCCCTCAGCCACTCCTCATAAGACTTGCTCTCCAGACCCTTCACCAGCTTCATTGCCCTCCTCTGGACACGCTCCAGCACCTCAATGTCCTTCTTGCCGGGAAGGGCCCAAAACTGAGCACAGTATTCGAGGTGCGGCCTCACCAGTGCCGAGTACAGGGGGACGATCACGTCCCTACTCCTGCTGGCCACACTATTTCTGATACAGGCCAGGCGGTGGCCTTCTTGGCCACCTGGCACACTGCCAGCTCATATTCAGCCGGCTGTCAACCAGCACCCCCAGGTTCTTTTCCGACAGGCAGCTTTCCAGCCCCTCTTCCTCAAGCCTGTAGCGTTGCATGGGGTTGTTGTGGCCAAACACTTGCAACTGTTCCTTTGGTTTGTCCCCCATGGAAAGCAGAGCACCAGAAAATGCCCACTTCTGGACTGTACTGGGAACARTCTAATGGTCTCAGGCACGTCTTGTACTTCATTCTCCTTTTTTCTTTCAAAGTTTCAAAACCAAGCAAAAAATTACTGCTGAGATTTGCCAGACAGGGAAACTCTAGGACTAAAGGAAATCACTCACCAACCTCCCTTAACTGGGCCAGAGACATAAAAGAGAATGAAATGCAACCTCCTTGAGAGAGCAAGGGATGGGATCTAAATCCATTAAAAGTGGAGAAAATCCAGAGTACAGCTTCCCCACCCAGCCTCAGTACACCACGTGCACACATTATTGGCATCGGAGGCTGCAGGTACCCCTAGGCCATAAATCCTTCCTTTTAGGAAAACAGCCTTCAGTCCAAACCTATGGCAGCCAACCTGCAATAGCCCAAGCAGCCAGAGAGAGGATGAGCGCGTGTATTTGTGTGTGCATTGAGATGACAGAAAATAAAGTAAACAAGAAAGTTAAAAGAAGCCATCTGCAAACCAAGGGTTTCCAAGACCCTCACAACAGTCGATCATGTCAAGCATGTAAAACTATAAGCACCACAAAAATACAATATATGATGTCTTGATGGAAGTTCTTCATCATAACCACTAAACACTACAAGAAACAGATGAAGATTCACTTGGGAAGTCTGTGGTGGACTTGGGAACAAATCTTGCCTCTCCCAGGTCTCAGGTTAGCCCGCAACTACCACAGTAACACAATCTCCATTGCAAAATACAACCCAAGATCTAGCAAAACTCTTACCTGGAAAAATAAGGGCACATAGAAGACAGTTACAGGAAAATTTCTGGGCAGAGATAAGGAGTTATCTTATTTTCTTCACCTCCCAGTATGGCTACAGATTGAGACTGCTGTAGGTAGGCAAGTGGGACAACCAAACAGCTTGAAAACTGCCTCTGTACAGAGGTTGATTCCAACCCATCCTTTCTTTTTAGAGATAAGCAAGTGGAAGCATTTGCTGCCATGACTTCCCCAAGGCCCCATACAACAAACGTGGAGTGAAAGTCTACACCATGTTGTAAAATGACTTGATTACAACCGGGCAAGCGTTTCTTTGGCAAATAGTGAATGCATCTATTTTTTCCCCAACACAGCGGTGGGGAAAGAAAGGGGGAGAGAAGGAAGGCTTTTAGAGCACTCCAAATGTTTAATGTTGATTTATCATTTTCAAAGCATGCTTCCATTTTAAAACTTTTTCTCCCTGTAAGGGAAAAAAAAAGAAAGAACTGAAAATGAAATATTTTGCTTTAGTTTAACCAACCTTTTTAGAAACAACCACCTCCCACCCCATCCTACTAAGCCATTGAAATATCCCTTATTCACACAGCTCCGGAACCGCACTCCTACCCCACAGTAATATACTTACAGGAAAATTTAACAGCAGATGTAAATACCTTTAATTTGATTGGCAATAAAAGCACTTCCCTCCCCATCCCCATGGCACCTCCCAAGTCTTTTGTCTACTGCTCCTCAGGAAGACTTGTCCAATTTACTGTGAAGGCAGTTTGTACAAATTGGAACAAGCATTGCCTAACATATTAGATACGGGGGGCGGGGGGGGGGAAGAAAAATAAAAAAAACAAACAGATTTTATCGCAGCTTTATCCTCATCACCTAAAATACAAATGAAGGAACAACATACCCAAACCAGACTAAAAGGACATCCATCCTGTCAGAGGCATGAATTTGTATTTTAATGACATGCAGCTACTTCTTGCTTTGTATATCCTGTAGAAGTCAATCATGGAATGAGTATAATAGTAGGATGTAGGGTCTCAAGGAAAGGGTTGGTCTATGTTTCTTGGATTGGGAAAAATACTGGCAGGCAAAACCAAGCGGGCAAAATTATTTAAAGAGTTCCCCCCTATACACATCAGTCTCCATTTACAGGGACATTCAGATGGCCAGCATAATTAGTAGTAGGAATGAAAGGTAAGATTTCAGCATGGAAGAAATAGGTTAGAGAGCACTTTAGGTAAGTTAGATGTTTTTAAAGTTGAGTTTGCTTGAGAAAGACATGAGCCTACTGGAAAGAAATGGAAAAGCAGGACAGATATGGACATACTGGAGCGAATCCAGTGAAGGGCCATGAAGACGATTAAGGGATAGGAGCATCTGATATGAGGAGAGTCTGAGGGAACTGGGACTGTTCAGCCTGGAGAAGAGAAGGCTCGGGAGGGGTTATTAATGTGTATAAATATCTGATGGGAGGAAGTAAACACGATGGAGCCACACTCTTCTCGGTGGTGCTCAGTGACAGGACAAGAGGCAATGGGGATGAATTGAAATATGGGAAATTCCATTTATAAAAGAAAAAAAAGCTGTTTGGGTTTTTTTGTTGGTTTTCTTTTTTTGTTGTTTTGTTTTGCTTTGTTTTGTTTTTTTTTTTTTTTTATGGTGGTGTGGCATACGAGATCTGATAGTGACGCAGAGAGGTTGTGGAGTCCCCATCCTTGGAGATATTCAAGCCCTGACTGAACATGGGCCTGAGCAACCTGCTCTAGGTGACACTGCTCTGAGGAGGGCGGTTGGACAAGATGACCTCCAGAGGTTCCTTCCCACCTCAGTGGTTCTGGGATTCTGCGATCTTCCTCCTATGATGCCTGAAGCAGCTTGAGAACCATTCATGGCCCCCTTGGCAGACTGGAGGACCCTTACTGTGCCTATTTACTAAATGGGTGGAGAAAGGAAGAGTAAGACAATTGTAAACCCATCAGCTTCATTTCCATCTCCTGCAAAAACACTGGAATAAATTCACTGATAGTATCTGATGGTAAAAAACAGAGTAACAGCCAGCGTGCATCTGGCAACAAGTCATATCAAACCAATGTTAACTTCTTTATGCAACATGATAGCAGGCAGTGGAGTTAGCAGAAAAACAGCAGATATTACAGCTTTATGCTATTAGGGGTTTCCTTGCACTGTAGAAGAAATGGATTGGAGGTGCAGGTGAATTTTTTTTAATTAGAAAAATGYTCCCAGAGGACTGTTGTCATAACCAAAGAAGAAACTGTGTGGGGTCCACCAAGCTCTGCTCTCTCCATTTGTATTTTGAGCAGTGAGCTGGGTGATCGAACGGGGATTAAACACACACATGACACCAAACAGGGAGGTTAGATGACAGCTTCAGCATTCAGAACAACCAGAAGGGACGTTTGACAAAGAAAATAACACACTGCATAATTCGGGTCAACTGCAGGGACCTGAATTTAGAAGCAGCAAACAAGTGCACGAATGGAGGATGGGGAACAACTGGCCAGTGCTGCAGAGAATCATAGAATCATAGAATCATTTAGGTTGGARAAGACCTTTAAGATCATCGAGTCCAACCGTTAACCTAACACTGCCAAGTCCACCACTAAACCATGTCCCTTAGTGCCACATGTACCCTACAGAAGGATATATCTTTGTTGACCAACACCCCCAGGTCCTTTTCCGCCGGGCAGCTTTCCAGCCACTCTTAGAATCATAGAATCATTAAGGTTGGAAAAGACCTCTAAGATCATCAGGTCCAACCATCAACCCAACACCACCATGCCCCACTAAACCATGTCCCTAAGCGCCTCATCTACACGTCTTTTAAATACTTCCAGGGATGGTGACTCMACCACTTCCCTGGGCAGCCTCTTCCAATGCTTAACCACTCTTTCAGGAAAGAAATTTTTCCTAATGTCCAATCTAAACCTCCCCTGGCRCAACTTGAGGCCATTTCCTCTTGGCCTATCGCTTGTTACTTGGGAGAAGAGACCAACACCCACCTCGCTGCAACCTCCTTTCAGGTAGTTGTAGAGGGCGATAAGGTCTCCCCTCAGCCTCCTCTTCTCCAGACTAAGCAGTCCCAGTTCCCTCAGCCGCTCCTCATAAGACTTGCTCTCCAGACCCTTCACCAGCTTCGTTGCCCTCCTCTGGACACGCTCCAGCACCTCAATGTCCTTCTTGTCGGGAGGGGCCCAAAACTGAGCACAGTATTCAAGGTGGGGCCTCACCAGTGCCGAGTACAGGGGGACAATCACTTCCCTACTCCTGCTGGCCACACTATTTCTGATACAGGCCAGGATGCCATTGGCCTTCTTGGCCACCTGGGCACACTGCCGGCTCATATTCAGCCGGCTGTCAACCAGCACCCCCAGGTCCTTTTCTGCCAGGCAGCTTTCCAGCCACTCTTCCCCAAGCCTGTAGCGTTGCATGGGGTTGTTGTGACCCAGGTGCAGGACCCGGCACTTGGCCTTGTTGAACCTCATGCAGCTGGCCTCAGCTCATCGATCCAGCCTGTCCAGGTCCCTCTGCAGAGCCTTCCTACCCTCGAGCAGATCGACACTCCCGCCCAGCTTGGTGTCATCTGCAAACTTACTGAGGGAGCACTCAATCCCCTCGTCCAGATCGTTAATAAAGATATTGAACAAGACCAGCCCCAAAACGGAGCCCTGGGGGACACCGCTCGTGACCGGCCGCCAAGTGGACTTCGCTCCATTCACCACAACTCTCTGGGCCTGGCCGCCCAGCCAGTTTTTTACCCAGCGCAGAGTACACCTGTCTAGGCCATGAGCCGCCAGCTTCTCCAGGAGGATGCTGTGGGAGACAGTGTCGAAGGCTTTACTGAAGTCCAGGTAGACCACATCCACAGCCTTTCCCTCATCCACTAGGCGGGTCACCTGGTCATAGAAGGAGATCAGGTTGGTCAAGCAGGACCTGCCTTTCATGAACCCGTGCTGGCTGGGCCTGATCACCTGCTTGTCCTGTACGTGCCGTGCGATGGCACTCAGGATGATCTGCTCCATAACCTTCCCTGGCACTGAGGTCAGGCTGACAGGCCTGTAGTTCCCCAGATCCTCCTTCCAGCCCTTCTTGTAGATGGGCGTCACATTTGCTAACTTCCAGTCAACTGGGACCTCCCCMGTTAGCCAGGACTGCTGATAAATGATGGAAAGCGGTTTGGTGAGCACTTCCACCAGCTCCCTCAGTACCCTTGGGTGGATCCCATCCGGCCCCACAGATTTCTGTGTGTCTAAGTGGTGTAGCAGGTCGCTAACCATTTCCCCTTGGATTATGGGGGCTCCATTCCACTTCCCATCCCTGTCTTCCAGCTCAAGGGGCTAGGTACCTGGATAACAATTGGTCTTACTGTTAAAGACCGAGGCAAAGAAGGCATTAAGTACCTCAGCCTTTGTCACTATGTTTCCCCCCGCATCCAATAAAGGATGGAGATTCTCCTTAGCCCTCCTTTTGTTGCTAATGTATTTACAGAAACATGTTTTATTGCCTTTTACAGCAGTAGCCAGATGAAGTTCTAGTTGGGCTTTGGCCCTTCTAATTTTCTCCCTGCGTAACCTCACAACATCCTTGTAGTCCTCCTGAGTTGCCTGCCCCTTCTTCCAAAGGTCATAAACTCTCCTTTTTTTCCTCAGTTCCAGCCAAAGCTCTCTGTTCAGCCAGGCTGGTCTTCTTCCCCGCTGGCTCATCTTTCGGCACATGGGGACCGCCTGCTCCTGCACCTTTAAGATTTCCTTCCTGAAGAACGTCCAGCCTTCCTGGACTCCTTTGCCCTTCAGGACTGCCTCCCAAGGGACTCTGTCAACCAGGCTCCTAAACAGGCCAAAGCCTGCCCTCCGGAAGTCCAGGGTAGCAGTTCTGCTAACCCCCCTCCTTACTTCTCCAAGAGTCGAAAACTCTATCATTTCGTGATCACTATGCCCAAGATAGCCTCCAAGGATGGAGGGATGCTATAGACTGCAAGCTGAACACAAATCTGCAATAACRTTTCCTGTAAAAGTGGCAGACATCATCGTGGGATGTATAAATAGGATTACAATCTTCTAGACAGGTGAAGTAAACCTTTTGCTTGACACCACACTGCGGAGTCCTCAGCTGTAGGCAACAAGCTCCAGCAAAGATTTTGCCAGAGACTGAAGAGAGTCTAGAGGGAACTTGGAGAATGAAAACAGGTCAAGAAAACACGACCTGCTCGGAAAGACTGAGTAAATGGGGTTGCTTTGCCTATAGAAGGGAAGATTGATGGGAAAACTTGAGCCTTCAAATCTGTGCAAAGCTGCTGCAAAAAGACAGGGAGGAAAACATTCTCTTCATTTGTGTTGGACAAGACAAGGGAATAGCTCTAAACCAAAGCAGGAAAGATGAAGTGAGACATTGGGAGAGCCTATGAGGAAGGATAGAGCACCTCTGGGAACAGGCAACATGGGGAAGGTCTTTTTACACCTGGAGGTGATAAGACCAGCCAACACTGGTCAAGGGCCAATACTGAGTCCAGTCCATGTAACATTTTCATTAATGATCTGGATGATGGGGCAGAGTGTATCCTCAGCAAGTTTGCTGATGACACCCAACTCGGAGGAGTGGCTGATACACCAGAGAGTGGTGCTGCCATCCAGAGGGACCTGGACAGGCTGGAGAAATGGGCCAACATCACAGAACAGTTGAGGAGACCATCTAGGCCAACCCCCCCTGCTCAAAGCAGGATCAGCTAGAGCAGGTTGCCCAGGATTGTGTCCAGTTGGGTTTTAAATATCTCCAAGGATGGAGACTACACAACCTCTCCGGGAAACCTCTGGCATTTGACATCCGTAAACTGGAGTCCCCCCTTGGTATCCAACCAGCCACATCATCAGAGTGCAGGTAGTGGCTGTTTATGGGATGGAAGGAAGGGGTCACACAGGCAATGTGATCTATTGCAAAAGTGGTCACAGACACAGAACTTCCAGACTCACAAAGAACTTCCAGTCTTGCATTTGCATGCATCCCAGGCTGAGCATTCACTCTTTTCAGGACAGGTCCATCACATCGTAGGGAGGACCTCCAGATTCCTCAGGAAAGAGCATTAAGAACGTGGCTGTGGATTCAGTGGGACCTTCTGGCAGGCTGATAGCCAGCTGAAGCCAAGACCAGGCATCCAGGTGAATTCCTTGCCCTGAATTTCACAGTGAGCTGTTGGTGCTGCTGGGCTCCTCACTCCTTCCCCAGCAGGATTTCTCTTGCCTGGGGAATGGCACTGCTACCACAAAGCAGACTGTTTCTGTTTACTGTTCAGCTCTAGAAAAATAAAATCACAGACAGTTTGGATAATAATTGCCTGCCGTTAATGAATGCAGGGGGTGGTGAGAGCAATGGCACTCTTGTAGTCTATTCCCAGCTCTACCACCGCCTTCCTGATGGAGAATTGCCTTCACTGGGGGCTTCAGAAGTGATTAGCGATGACGACACCTCCATTTCTGGATGATCAACTAGAGATATATTTTTCCGAGGTTTTTAACCCAGAAAAAATCCTTGTACCAACCAGCCTGACCTTCTTCATAAAGAGAGAGCAGATCATTTCACACAAATCATCTTTACACATCAACCCCTACAGCCTCTGGCCAGACCAGGTCACCTCTTCCAATAAGAGCCTCTCTGAGGCTCCAGTTAATGAAGGATCAGCCCCAGCCACTCCGTCAGGAGAGCTGCGTTTTCTCACCTCTTGAACTTTGCTGTTTGATCTCTCTGTTGCCTCTTAACCTTCCCTCAGATGAACTAAACAGATTGATCCCCTTTCATTTCTCACTAGGAGACTTGTTTACCAGCACACACACAAATCACAAGAAGGGAGAATACTCAGTATTTTCTTGCTTTCCATACAGCTGCCTCCGTTTCCCTGCCTGTAAAATGGATAGATAGATACAGAGCCCTCCTTTTTGCAGGGTACCARGATTAACTTGATTAATATGGAACTTTTGTGAAGCCATGAGATGAAAGGGCATATTTGCAAAGCGTGCTGCTTTTCCAAATCCCCTCTAACAGACTCGACTCTGTCACTCATGTCACAGACGTGCTGCTTTTTAGCTTCTCTTCTCAGGGATTTTCCTCAATTATTAAAAACAAAACTCAATAAACCTTTATGCTGTTCACCTGGAAAAATGCCCCTTTCCTCTTTCTCAGGGAGCCTGAATTTATGAACAAGCTCTGCTGCTGAAGCACTTTTTTTTTTTTTTTTTTTTTTAAATCAACGGTTTTAACATTGAGTTGGTGTAATTGCACAAATCCCCGAGCGCTCGCTAAGCCTCATAACACGACTGTCAGAGGTCAATCAGAATAGCTGTAGGGGATAACTTTCTTCTTTTTCAGACTGTGCCTTTGAGGTAATTTATGCTCCTCTGGATCTTTTGTGATGTTTGTAATACTAACGTCGTGTTCTCGGGTGGCTTTGGGCAGGCAAAGCAAAGAAGCAGTGCTCAGGAGCTGAAGAAGTGACTGGCAGGAAAGCGGTCCAGGAGCGATGCCCTGCATGCAGTGGGGCTGGGGATGCAGCAATACACATGCTTCCTCCCACTTTGTTTCCCAATTAAGTTTTAATGCTGATGGAAGGTCCTTGGAGAGTGAAGTCATCTCTGTCCCCATGGCCTGAGAAGCACACTGTCTAGCCTAGGTTGACGTGGCACAAAATATGGCAACAACAATAAGGAAAAAAAAAAAAAAACAGGACATTATATCTATAATCAGACCTTGTACAAATTGAATTGGCTTCCAGAAACTTCTAGAGACACATATGTAGTACTTGACAGGCACAACGTCACTTATGACTGTAAACAACCTGATTCAACACACTGAAGCACGCTCTTGTCTACCCTCCTCTAGCTGAAGCGTACTACAGAGCGAAGCAAACGCCCACAGCCTTAAGGCATTGCGGAGTAGGTGCAAAGTAAAACCAGCACGGATTATCTCAGAAACGAGCTGCTTCTGCTATTCTGGAGATTTGCTAAGGAACAATGAGAAAAATTCTCTTTTTGCATTCTTCCTCGTCAAAGCCTTATTTCAGGAAAGCATCTGATTGCTTTCTAACAGATTTAGTTTTTCTTCCCTGCGGTATAGCTGCCATCGTAGATGTCTCCAGGAGCAGAGCAGCGCAGTTTGTCTCAGGAACAGATACTATCAGGATAGGCTGTGAAGTCAGGAATAGTGAGATAAGACATCCATGACATTTTATGGAGATATATACTGAGCCACAAATAGAGACAGTTGGTTCGCTGTGCTTCTATAATTGGGATGACACTAAGAGCTCTGGCTGGCCTCAGCACACTTGATTGCAACCTTCACTTAATCTCATTTTTCCAGCAGCTCAGCAACACTATGCAAACCCAACAGGAACAGTTTCTGCCTAACCCCTTCTTTCATCAGTCAGTCATTCCCGAAATTTGCAGCTAACAGCACCCATCAGATACACCAGACTCTTTCCTGTCAATCACAAGGCACCTCCATCCCCACCAAGCTCATGAAGGCTCCCTTTAAGACCTCCTATTGACGTTAGAGGACTTTAGATCTGATGGACTGTCATACAACATAAAGGGAAAGGAAACCATAAGCAACAGAGATGGGAAGGAATGAATGCCTGCAAGTCATCTGTATACATTTCACGTTACACCAATGTCTGCGTATCAGACAAAAAAGAACAGAGGTAAGGCAAGCAATCTGGAAGCCTGTTGTGCTCCTTTCATGTCAGTCCCAGTTGCCACTTCAATACACAGACTTTTCTTCYACATCGACCTGACTGCATGTCTTCCCACAAAAGAACTGAAGACAGTCTTCAAATCCTGCTAAGTGGCACCAGAGACAGGTTGGCCTCAGGCAAATGCCAAGAATAAGGACTAGATATATTTTGTTTAGCTTGGGAATCTCAGATTCATAGACCCGCCCATTTAAGCTATATAAACTTCTTGAGAGCAAAAGTAGCTATTTAGGGCTGCTACAAAAAGTCTTCCATCAAAAGGATCACAGATGCCATGGAAAGATAGATGCCTTCCATCTTCAAAGCACAAGGCAGCACACACTGAAACAGTTTGGTTCCCAAAAGCAGCAGCCGAGTGTGATAAATGACAAAGTGATTGCACTAGCAAGGTCAACCCTCAGGACCCAAATTTCTTTTCACCTGGAGAAGCAATCAGGCTTCCTTGATACTGAGGTACTTAGATCAAGAGAAAAGAAGGAAGACTGCCTTTGGGAGACCAAAGATGTTTTGGAGTCTACCGCTACTGAGTTGTATGCAACATTTTCTACTGTTCAACTCCAGGATATGTGGATGGCAGTGCTTAGATGACTTAGTGTCGGGTCACTGTTAGCTCAGTTTGATTGAAATGTGATGTCACCCTTCCTATTTTTTAAACTGACATTAAAATAATGGTTAAACAACATTTCTTCCAGCTCCTGCAGGAGAACATGATCTAGACAGCTTCCAACCCTGAACTTCCCTAGTACAAATGCTCTGAAACAGCACCTGTTCTAATCCACCAAAGGTTTTCTTTCGTTTTTTTTCCTGCATTGCCTTCTTCTATTTGCTGTTTTGTGCCTTGTTGTCTACTTCTTGTGAACCTGGCATGTAGAACGGTCTTAATCTATCCATATGCTAGACAAACACAGAAGTATTACATATTTCAGTGAACAGCAAAATTAAATTTCCAGTCAGTTCAGAATCCAGGTTTCATCTGCCTTTTCACTGGTTACAAAAGATGAATATTAATGTTTATTCACTCTAAAAAAAACAGGGAGGAGGAACACAGAGAAGAGGGAACTGGTGTCTAGTTTGCTACTGTGAAGTTAGAGTAAACATTAATTACAGAAGATGTACATGCACGAATGGACAAAGACCAACTGCAACACACTAGGTCAGCTTAACAAAATTAGAAATAGCATTTATAAATTTATATTGGATTTCAACAGAATAAGGAAAAATACATCTGGGCACGGCAACCAGTTTTGAGTCCACAGGAACATCTTGACTGACAGACCTGCAATGCTTTTTTAGTGGGCATGGTGGTGTTGAGTTGACGGTTGGACTCGATGATCTCAGAGGTCTTTTCCAACCTTAATGATTCTATGATTCTATGCTTAGGTGCAGGGTAAAATGGGACGCGTGAATTAATCAAGTAATAGATTCCTAAATCCCAGGGTCCTGCTCCCCCATAACTCAACATCACTTGTTTCCTATGTGCCACTTCCCAAAGTAGAAATACTGCTATTCAACGCACATGATCAGAATATACATCGGCCTAACTTCCCATCTACATGAATGTACACCGGTAGTCATATTATAAATAAATCCTGCAGAAGGCTAAATGAGAAACAGCATGGTCTAGTGAAAAGACACAGTACACAGTGGGAAATTCAAGAATCTACTTCTAACTTTGGTAGCGATCCATCAAGAAACAGTAAACAACTTGGTATCTTTGTATCAGGTTTCCTACCAAGACCATGGGAGATGACAGCAGTCAGTTAAGCACGGTGTAATTCAAGTCAACAGATGGATGTGGAGAGGACAGAATTAAAAAAATTATCACATTGGCTATATTATGGACAGCAGTCTCTGAAGCCTAATGTCTGGGGGAGAAAAAGATTGGGGGGGTGTGTTCTGCTTGGGTTTTTTGGAGGTGTTCTTTTTAAGTGGGAACTGAAAGAAAACCAAAGAGATGCTGTGCAGCAGTTTCCAAGTTTCTTTCCAGTGAGAGGTCAGCACTCAGGAAGGCAAAATGAAACATGTTCAAAAATCAAATGTCAGTGAACGTGGGTAGCCCAGGTCAACCACCAACTCAAGATGCTGAGTCTTGGCAGGAGCCGAAGGGTGGCTTGGGGCATCCCCAGAATGTCCTGGAAGCAAAGGCTACCTTTCAAAAGATAGAAAGAGGGAGCCACAAACCCACGCAACCAAGGTGAGAAATAGAGTTATCTGCAAATATTTCAGGGATACAGAGAGGAGAAAATAGTCCAACACAATCCCAAGCAGTGACTAGCTGGAACACGGGCACGGAGTCAACCACTATGTAACCATCACCCAACTATGAAATCATTAGTCCTTGCCTTCCCCCAAGAATAACTTCAAAGAAAGGTCAAAAAACCCACAGTGACCACATCTACTTAGGCACCCATGCAAAACACCTTAGGAATACTGCATCCAAATAAGTAATCATCGCCTTCCCCTCTTTATACAAATCAGCTAGCTCATGAAGAGGCAAGGAGGGCCAACTTATACACATCACCAGCCTCTGCTGACAAAAGCCCTTTTGACATTTCTAGTCCTTGCTCTGCCCATTGTGCTTCTACAGTTACTCCAACTATGTATCTTCACACAAGACTACAGAAGACTTCCGAACAATGGCCATGTTGTGAGATAAAGTAAAACCAAGTAGCAAAAATACATGTGCTCCAACAATGAGAAAATGCAGAAAGATCCCTGGGATTGCACTGGATCCTGTGGCCACCCGTCGCAAATCACAGTCTGGAGTCAGCAGTGGCTGTGAGCCAATTTTCCTGCCAAATTGAAGTGAATTTGCTGAAAAATCTCCATTGAACCTGCACTGGGCTACTGTACATGTTGGGGAAAAAAAAAAAGCATGTTCAATTTTCCAACTCACTCACCTTCGCCAAGATCCCCTACTGATGGAGAACATGGCCGAAAGGGAAAGAAACTACTATTAGCTCCATTTTGCAGGGAAGGTAAAAAGTGGCTTGTGAGGCTTTGCCAAGTTGGAGCAGCTGAGATTTGAAAGCTGGCGGGTCTCAGTCCTCAGTTCAAATGTCTGCTCTTGTTGATCCCTTGATTATTTCAAGTGGTCCTTAACAGCACATCAATTCGCTGTTCACAGAAGGACTTTCTGTATTTTTAAACCACAACATGTTCTCTCTAAGTCAGAAGAGAGGGTGACCACCTTGGCTACACTTATTTCAACCTTTCCCTTCCCCAAATAAAAGCCATCAAAAAATCAGAAGTTTTTAAAGCAAGGGATGCTCCACAGTAGGTGCAAAGTCGCAGGCAGGCAAGGAATTGCTGGAGTTGCTTCTAACAAGACAACAGGATGAAAATTAAGTAACATGGACTGAAGACGAACAAGCAATAGAGATGTTTTTGACCACAGACATTCACCAGCAGAAAAACACAGCAACAAATTTGCCTAAATCCTAGGAAAAGATGCTAATGACCACCCCTCATCAGCCGGGGAGGGGAGGCTCTCCACGATGGAGCGGAGCCTCCTGCCACTTCTCCTGCCTGCAGCAGAGTGCRGTAGGCAAGCGCAGGATTAGCATAGCAGGAGAAAAGAGATTTCACCGCCTTTGAAGGCTTACAGGCAAGGACGACAAGAAAGCACACACGACACGTCTGGATCTGTAAATACGTGCTGTCAAAGGAGCTTGTCTTCTCCAGACCAGCTCCGTTCAGAAAGCATTTGCCGAGGAGACGGCAGGGACAGCTAACAGCACGAGGCAGCCTGCGGAGAGCTAAACTCATCACCTTTCCAGCTTTCTTTCACCCTAATGACAGATATATTTTGGGGTACATCCACCATCATGCTGAGAAAAACCATATGGGTCAGGTCTGCTCTGACACAGCCTCCAATCACTTATGAACCAGAGACCATAAAAAGTCCCATTTCAGCTCATTTCCCGGCTTTGGTATCGTTCGCCGCACACTTTGGGACTCCTCCTTCCTGCTGATAAGCTCGTGTAGCACATGATGGCACCAAAGGGAACTAAGTGCAAATATCAAGGAGAAAAAGCAGCTTTGCTTCAGCGCGTGACTCATGCAAGAAGAACGCCAAGCCCTGAACAAGCCAAAGCAAAACAGCTGACTATCAAACCCTGCACGTAAGTGCAAAGTTGCCCTTAAAAATACAGGCTGCGATTTTTTCCACCAAAAAAGCAGTTTGTATTTTTTATATAATTAGCCATGTATAAAAGCCTGATGAAGACAGGACACACAAGGTGGGATGCAATTGTCTAATTACAGGTGCCAAGTACCACCTGAGATGCCCTGTGAGGCACATGTGGGGCTGGTAGACCTGACTGGTGATGCTCAGCCTTCTGGGCTGGCAGAAGAGTGGGAACYGGTTCCAAATTAAGGCACCTAAATCTCAGTGTGTGCAAAAGGTATCTGAGCACCCACAGCTACTGGTAAAGACCTAAGTCACTTCAGTCAGTGAAGCCTGGAGAGCAAGTCAAAATACGCAGGAGGTGCCCACTTTTCAGTAAAGAGAGGGAGTGGAGGAAGATGACAGCTCCTGGGAAGGAGAAACGTACAAGAGATTAAAAAAAAAAAAAAAAAAAAATTAAAATTTACCTTTAAATTGCTCATTTTCACCTCCCTTTTCTGTGCTTTATCTAATTCTACCACTTTCCTCCTAATACAGTAGAAGAACTAAAAAGGTGAGGTCTCTTCAGGCTGGGAAAAGAATGATGGGGTGGGGGAAAACCCATAAAATAACACCCCATGAAGTCCTGAGTCACCTGGAAAAGGCAAACCAACCCCTCTTTTCCAGTGCAAGAACTAGGGAGTAATGAAGCAAATCCAGGAGGAGACAGGAATGAAAGGAGATACTCCTCAATGTAAAATCTAGGTAAGCAAGAATTCCATGTCACAGGCTGCTGAGTATGCTAAAATCTTACACAGGTTTAAAAATGCAACAGGACTAGAGGAAGAAGAAAAAAAAGAAGAAGAAGAAAAAAAAAACATCACGTGGTATTAAATGTACCGCTTCTCAGGGAACACGGGAAAACACTGGGAGAAGCCTTGCTCTGTTTGCCCTGTTCTCATGCTCTTCACAAAGCAGCCACAACTAATCACATAACAGGACTGGATTTGGTCTGCCTTGCATAGACATATCTCTGTCCTGACCCAGTTTGCCTCTTCATATGACAACACCAGAAGGAAATCCTTCAGGTAAGCACAGAACCTGACAGTTCAAGAGCTGCCAGGATACTTGAAATTCGCCTCTTTTGGTCAACTGCTCTGTCTTGCCTCTTTCCATGACCGTGGTGAGTATGCCCTCCACTCAACCCCAGTATCTTGGCCTTATAAACTAGGTTAGACCCAACCCTAAGAGCCATATTTCAAGATAACCATATTATCAAGAATCACCAGATCTCTATCACCCAAGAGTAAAGAGAAATACTTAGTAGAAAGGAGAGAGCAAGAGCATCACCAGGGGCCCGTCAGCCACCAAGGGCTGGTGGCTGAGCATCCTTCTGTGTTCRGGCAGGCTCAAATCTAAATCCATCTGTGCATTTATGAAGGTAAACAGTCTTTCGAGACTAAAGTCGGGAGTGGGCACAAGGAACTAACAGATGCTAAGTTCACATCTGATGAAAAGTGTGCAAAAGATGCATCTGTGTTGTGTTTCATTTTACTGCTTTTAACAGAAAGACTGTAATTATGATGTATAATTGCACATCTGTAAAGGATGCATGTGAATTGAGGTGGTTGTAAGGTATAAAAATATTTAGGTCCCAAATAAGGTGAGGCGAGAGACGGACCCTGTTCTTGCTCTGTATCTGCTCTCAGCCTGTGATGGTAGTGCCCATGGCACTTTCATCACGCAGGCATTCCCATTGTTACAACATCGTTACACAGAACTGCAATACTGAGTAGAAACACATACTCGGAAACACGATTTTTTTTATTCTCTATCCAAGCTCGTCTAATCTCACTGGCCCCATTTTTTATTGGTTTTTATTTTTTTTAGTGGCTTGATTCTACATAAAGGATAGGATTCACATTTGAGAAGAATTGTTTCCTCTTGCTCTTTGTATGCATGCAGTCAGTTTTTAACTTACATTTTTTATCTTGCAAACTTTTTCAGCCTGAAGAAAGCATCGTTCTGAAAATGAAATAAATAAAACATAAAATGAAGGAGACTCTGTAATAGAGTTGGGACATGGACCAAAAGAACTTGTATTTCAAATGTTCTATCGCACCGTTTGCTTGTGTTACATTCAAAGCTTTGGGAAGCCATCCAAACCTATACAGACACAAAATAATACACGGAAATTACAGCTGCAAGGTGCCAGTGCCAGAGAAAAGTGTTTTGATTGGAAAATGAAACTGAAAAATCAAGGATGAGGTGAAAAGCTTGGAATAGATTGTGCAAGAAGAGAAATGTCCATAAAAGAAATGGTGAACAAAGGAGATTTGACACCACCCCTCAAAAAAAAAAGTGACAAAGGGAATGAAAGAAGCCCTGTGCAAAAACGAACTGGACAAATGCTGGAGGAGTTTCCATCCCTTCCAGAGGTTTTTGGTTTTGTTTCCCCTCTTATCTCAGTGAAGGATCTAGGAGATCTCTAATGGGTTTGGCCACTTTCCTCCCTCTGTGAATCAACAGCAGGGAAGTCCAAACTCCTGAAAGCAAGAGAAAGCAGAGAGAACTGGAGACCATATGGGCCTTACGAGGCTTCAGACCAGACAAAAATCCTTGGCTGAACCGATCACAGCCATAGGGCATAGCTCCCYGACATGGGTCTTCCCAAGGAGCACAAGGTCCACATCCCTTCCCACCTCCTCTGAAGAGTCACACCACTTTGGAGAGGTGTTAGGAGAGCCCAAGGGGAAGGACCACGATGGCTGAGGAGTACCAAAGCACATAAAGCTCTTCTGAAGACCCATCACAGAAAGTCCGAGGACACCTCTTAGTTTCCAGAACCGCTCACAAGTACATGGCTCCTCTTCTCCAGCATTTATATTCCCCTTGGTAAATAACCTGATTAAATCAGTTAACTTGAAAAAAAACCCCAAAACTTAAAAGACAAGTCAGCTATGCAAAGATGAAAAATCTGGCTTTAAATTTAAAGAAGACAGAAAAGCTTATCCATTGTACCTTTCAAATCAAAACCCAATCTCACTATGTTATAAGGAAGAAAATGAAAACGCTGCAACTGCAGCATAACTGCAATAGTTTAAGGTCAAATAAAAAACCAAACAATTCAGGCAATTAAGTTCATGCAAGCACAGGGAGGGTGCACAGAGTTGCGTCTAATGGGTTCGTTCCAGGATGAGACCAGAAATATTTATTCAAATTGAACAGTGCCTCCCTCTTTGCGCTGCCTTAATCCAAGTATTAAATTTGTTACCCACGAAAGGTATGAGAGTCTGGTCCCTAATGATTACATGCTCATAAAAATCAGAAGATCTTTTTGCTATTTCAACTAACTATCATAAACAACTGCATCAATTAAATTTTGCCAGGCACTGTACACATGATGCTTCAGAATAAATTGTTTCATTGCAAAACAGAGTATGTGCAAGCTCCAGCAGGGATGGGTAGTCCCACTTTAAATTGCTCTAAGAAGATACATGCTTCTACCAGGCCGTTATTTTGCAGGGAACGTTTTGAAATCCATTTTCAAATACTCAATTCAAAATGTTGAGATAGCCTCTCTCTGCAGATAAAATTAAGGGAAACTATAAAAGAACAAAAGGCTAAAAAAAGAAATCTGGTCCAGATGGATTCCCGGCTGAAATCTATAAAATATTTACAGATCTTCTGTCACCAAAATTTACGTTTCTTTTTGATGAGGTGGAAACCAAAGGCTCTCCACCTGTCTTTTTTTTCTTTTTTGTTTTTTTAAACCCTCACAGAAGATATAATAATGTTATTTAAAAAAAAAAAAAAATCAAAACCCACAACAGACTTTAATCTCAGCTGTAATCACTGCAAATTACTCCAATTAATTAATGTTGATTCTAAAATTCTGTGAAGAGATATTGTCCCTCTGCTTAATTTAGCCCAAAGTTTTTCCCTAAATGCCAAGTTCAAGAGTTTGTTCATTAAAATAGACTTAGCTCAGATAAGCACAGGCTGATACCACCATCATTCACGTAATAAATTAACAGCCTAGTCCCATGACAGTGCTGTCTCTAGGTACCAAAAGATACTTTATCATGTGTCATAAGGGTAAAGTATCCACTTTTTCATTTAAGATCAGCCAAAAAGTTCTCAATTTTCTGCTCCTAAAAATGTACGGTCCTTTTGCCAACATCCAGACTGCCGCACCTCAGCTCCCCAAGGAGGGAGCAGTTTATACATATGTGACATGCAGATCGACTTTATATTTGTTGTGGTCCTGTAGATCGTAGAGCTGATGAACGTGGAGCAGCCCTTTAAACTGCAAATAATCCYATCGGTCCTGGCAGGACTTTTGGAGAAGGATGTGACTGAGCATCAGCAACAATATCAGTAATGCAACCTTTTTGTTTCAGGGCATGCATCCAGGCAGTGCTTGGTAGTTGTGGATTTGATGTGAAAGGTATTAAGGTGAAGGCAGTGGGATGAAACCAGGGGATGAAGGTCCAGGTCATGGGTCTCAGAGTTCTTGCTCAAGGCTATGCATCTTTGTTCTTCTCCCTGTCCCCAGTAAGGGAGCCAAAGATCTTAAAACACGAATTCCTTCCATAACAATGCATGCGTTAAACCTGAATTTTGATCTCTGTTGGGTCTTCTCAGCTCTAGGCAGCACAAAGAACTATCTCCTCTCATATATTTGCAGATTAAAAGGGGGAAACAAACAAACAAACCAACCCTACGCTGTGGTCTGCTTCCAAACCCATTTCACGTATTACTGCATGAGATAAGAATTTACAATACATCAGATGCTAGGGGCGTAACCCAATTTTTTTTAAGCTGACCTTGGATTCGTTGTTCAATGCAGCATTAGGCTTTTTACAAGCAAAAGAAGAGACTACATAATGAATTGGTCTCCACTGGATGTTGACTTGATAAGCACTACAATTAATTCAAATTAGCATGCTGCCCTTCCTTTCCCTTCACACTTTCAGAAATGTCTCTCTAAACCAATCTATGATTACCAGTCATACATAAAAGCTTCAGAAAAATACTCCTCCACAAGCATATGGCAGAGCAAATTTGTCCAGCATTGCAGGCTTTTCATGGCATTTATCTTGAAGAAGGTATTATACAGCGATATAGATGTCTCTACGCGTTGGCTACACTCAGAAAGGCACAGAGCTATTCCTTATCCCATTGTGGTATGCACCATCTCCTTAGGAGAACATCCCGCTCCCCATAGATGCTTCAGACAGATGAGGATTGTAATCAGCTATCCAGGATCTCAGCTGTAACATCCATTCTTAAAGTCAAGGCTGTGCTTTCTAGGAGCTGTACTAGACCTTGGTCACATGCCATGGCAACCAAATTCAAGTGCACGTCTACAAAACCATCACTTTTTTTTTTTTTTTTTTT